>VYXD01012666.1:116890-133060 GCA_013397195.1 Hylia prasina
TGCCGGCCATTGGCCGAGGGCTTCCGCGTGGAGCTGCAGGGCCGCAGCCACCTCTCCTCGGGGCTGGTGCTGCGCTGGTTCCAGGGCCATCTGCAGCGGTGCCTGGGCGCCGTGCGGTATCGGCTGCAGGAGCGGTGCCGCGTCAGCCTCTCGGCGTGCCCCGGGCAGCCGCCCACGCTGCACATCCTGCCCTGCTCCGACTACGTCTGCTGCCACATCTCCATGGCCGTGCGCCTCATCCCGGCCATCCCTCTCGGCGACGCGCTCTACCTCACGGCCCTGCCGCCCGAGGGCCCCCACGGCTCCCTGGCCCCCGAGGCGCTCTGGGGCCTCAACGCCTCGCGGCAGGAGCAGCGGCTGCTGGGCTGGCTGAAGGAGCAGGCCCCCGCCGCCTCCTGCCACCTCAAGTGCCTGCAGATCCTCAAGGGCCTGCGGGACCTCCGCCGGCACGGCCTGGAGGAGCCCTTCTGCTCCCAGTGGGGTCGAGTGCTCTCCTCCTACCTGCTGAAGACGGCCCTCTTCTCCCTGCTGCTGCAGGGGCCCCTGGAAGCCTGGGATGAGCGGTTCCTGGTGGAGCGGCTGGAGGACCTGGTGCTGTACCTCAGGGACTGCCTGCGCAAGCAGGTGCTGATGGATTTCTTCCTGGGCAACAGCAGCATCCCCGAGGCCGTGGCGCTGCCCCGGTTCCTCAAGGAAGCGGCCCCCGTGAACTTGCTGTCTGCCTTCGACGGGCCCACGCTGGACCTTGTAGCCTTCCAGCTGATCAGCACCTGGATCCAGGCCCCGCACATCATCAGGATGTACAGCAGTCCCCGGTACTTGCGCCCGGTGCCCGCCCCGTGCCGACACGTGGCTGAGGAGCCCCCGGCAGAGTGAGCTGGTGCCTGGGAGAGCTGCCGGCGCCCAGGGACTCGCCCGGGGCATCGCACGCTCCCAGCTCGCCGGTGCTGCAAGGGCCTGCCTCTGCCTGAGGATGGTGGGACTGATGAAATGTGCTCCTGTGGTTTTGTTCCTGACCTGAGAAGACCCGGCCAAGAGTTACTGAAATTGTGATTCTCGTTCTCACTGGTTGTATGTGGGAAAATGTTGACGTTTCTGGGGAAATGCCTTAGTTGTCAACTGTTGCCTTCAGTCGACGGTTTGCAAACTAAAAGGTTCAAACTGACATTTTTAGAAATCCATGTTAACTTTTTGACTTAGAGTTTTTTCTGAGAGTTTCTTTTTATGATGCAAAATCCATGTGGGATTTAAAAGTCTTCTAAGTGCAAACAGCCCCTCCCCCAGTCCGTCAGTGTACCAAGATGTTCTTAAAATGTGATAAGCACTAGAGCATGGGTGTGGATCAGTTTGAAATGCTCAATGCCATGCCTTAAATTTCCTGGGTAATTGAGCACATTATGCTAAAGAGAAATGTAACACATGTTAATGTGAACGTGAGGGAAGAAGTGAAACTGCTCTGATAACAGGATGAAGAATCTAGTTTCACATTTGTGTTCAAGTGAAGGTTATACTGAAGGATTGAAACGCAGATAGAAGGAAACAAATAGCACTTTATTTTCACAAAGGCCTTATTTTTAGGATAATTGGCTGCACTAAATATTGCTATTAAGGAGGCATTAGTATTTTGTTAAAGGAGTGGTGTTTGAATTATCCCAAGGAAAACGTTTTAAAGACATACTCTGAGGTTAATTTCTTTGTTTGTTTCTAGTTGAGTTTCATTGTTTGTTTTTGTACTCAAGTATTATTTTCTTGGACTATACTTTACCTCAAGGACCAACACCAAGATAAGAAATTCTGTCTTATATTTTGGAACAAACCTTAAACCAGTCCAAATCTCAGTGCCATAAGTTGACTGGGCATCCTCCTACTCCCTGGTAGGAGTTTGGTGGGATTTTTGGATGACTTCCTAACCAGTTGTCTGATTCTATCAGTGTTTGAACCAAAAAACTTTGATGGGATTTTCTAGTGCTGTACTAATATCAAATTGTTATTTTATTATGGGGAGAAGGAAGTAAAACATTTCAGGGTACTTCAGAATTATTTAGCACTGATTTGTGGTACAGTGGCAGTCTTGGGCTACAGGTTCTGGTGTCCTCTGAGTATAAATGTCAGGCAGATAATTGCCACTTTTTGTCTGGTTATGTCCCAGTTGCTGGAATAACCTGGTCAGTTGTGATGCAGCCAGGTCTGCAAGTGTCCATAGCTACTACTGCAGGTGTGCCAGGGTGTCAAAGAATTCAGAATTTCAAATCCTTGCTTTTTTTGGTCACCTGCTCTGGTATTTGATGTGTTAAGTGCCAAAATGTGTTGCTAAATTGCTGGTGCTCAGGAAGCTGAGCATGTGCCTTATATAAAGCTGCAATGCTGTGTCCTGAGTGAGCAGTCTGGATTTGTGAAGGACCAAATGTAACTTCTGGGAAACTTTAGGATATCCTGACGTTACTAACCTGCTCTTCCTCTCCCTGATGTATTGTTGTGCCCTACGGTTCTGTGCATCAGAACGTGAAACAAACATTTTCAAAATCTAAGAGGCTTTATGCAAATCTATTTTTCTAAATGGAAACACTCCCTAGGCAGATGTTTGCCTTGTTATGTCTGTTTCTTTAACTGCTCTTGCAGTCATATTTTCAGGTAATTATGGCATAGGTCACACCCACAAGCTGGGTTATTTTTGTATTTGAAGCACTGTGCTTCTTTCTACAAATACAAATAGTGTATTTATAGGTAGTATTGATCAAGTGTTCTTTGCACATGGTATTTAAGACTAAGTCAGCTACATTGGTGTTTCTGGGTTGTTGATTTTTTTGGTAGCAGACCATGATACGTACTATTTTTGCAGGTTTGTGTTTCTTGGTATTTAAAATAAGATGCAGTTCTGCAATCAAAGCCATTGAATCTTTTGCCCAAAGAACTAGATGGCCAGCCCAGGCTGTTGTGGCTGCCTGAACCCTTGACATGAAAACCCTTGAGCTGTTAATTCTGGCATCATGATCACTTCAGTCAGCTGTCTGTCTGTTTATATCACTGCATCCCTGTCTCTGAAAAGGGATCTGTTCTCTGGAAAGGGGTGTGCATTTGTTTAGTATTGCCACAATACATGGAAACCTGTAATGGACTTGGTAAGGACTTCCTCACTAAAATGTATTAAGATCAGGAGAAGAGAGTTGCATTGGAAAATACATGACAAGAGGAGATGGTGGAGAATGTAAATAGTTAGAAAATGAAAGTTGGGCTGAGGAGTGAGTGACAATGATGGTAAACTCTCAGTGAAGATGCACTGTAAACAAGCCAAAGGACATGGGGTAATATGGAGAACTATTGAAAGCAAGTGGATTTGGAGTGTAGGGTAAAGAGATTTAAGTGGGTTTTGTTTTGACAATATTTCCAAAGCAGTTGAGTCCATCAGGGTAAAAAGTGAGGCAAACCCTCAGTTCATTAGCTATGCAGGTGGATCTTCAGTGCAAGTGTTTTGCTCAGCAGAGCATGTTTTGAGTTCATGATGGAGAAAATGCATGTGTGCTTTCACCTTAAACTTGGGTGAGCCTTCTTGAAGTGGGGGCATCCTGCCATAAAGCAATGTGCACTTGGTGGCTCAGGTGAACAACTGAGATATTAAATGTATTCTCCTTATCTGCTCTAAAGCATGCATTCATGAATTCAGGATTGAGGAAAGCAGCTGATAGAAATTGGGTTTCTGTTACAACATTCATCTTATTCCACAGAAACATGACAGCGCTGGTGCCTGCTGTGTGCTGGAGCTGTGACAGGCCTTATCTGCAGGAGCTGGACCCATATGGGTACTGCTGTGGCCCTTTTGCCTTCTCCCTCCTCTCCCAGCCCATGGATACACAAGGTTATGAATACCTGTTTGCTGAGGCTGTAGCTGTTATAATGTAGCATGGATTCAGTAGGGTTGCCCCCGTGTGTGTAAATAGAAACACAAACACAGAAAAAAGAGCGTGTTATTTAGCACTAACATGGGCTCTTGGTTCTCTTCCCTGCAACCTAATTTTACAAAGAATGTGCAAATGAAGTTGTTTTTATTGAACGTTGATTGGGAAGAGGAGTTGCAGCTGCAAGAGGATAAGTTAATTTACAGTACCAAAATTCATATATGTAATTTCATTTTGTATGGAAAAAATGCTGTCTGTTTCTCAAAGGCATTACATTTTATCTGACCAAATATCTTGCAAACATTCCTCTTTTGATACTGAATCTCTGCAGAGTAATGTAAATTTTAAGTATCTGTTTGTAATGGACATTCCTGGTACAACTAATTTTTGCTGGTTAATCATAAGACCAAAGATAAAACTGAAGTGTTCAGCTGCTATTGTTTTGGTTTTTTAAAAGTGTTTATAGGCTCAAAGTGTCAGCTCATTTTAATGAAACATTCATAAATTCATTTCCTATTTAATTCCAAAATACATTTGCACTTTGTTCCCATTAAAAGTTGGTGGTTTTGTTTGAATATTTCACTGTAATAATAAACAACTGTGTTAAAGCATCTGTGCCTCAAGATTTAAATTCCTGGTTGCCTTTTTTTCACTAAAAGCTACCTGCAGCCACAGAACTGTAATTGGCAGGTTTATGTGCTCTTTAGAAAAGTGGCAAAGTGACGGAAAGGCAGGAAGTCCACGCCTTGGGAGTTGTGCAGAGGGATGTGGAGGAGAGCCAGAAGAGAGAGCGAAGCACAGCTGGCACTGTCTGGTGGTGCTGGTGTCTGAAATGGAGCACCTTGTGGTTTGTGGTTGGCTTGCTCAGAGTTTCCTTGGCTCCAGTGCTGGGTTGCTGCAATTCTGCTCTTTCTGGTGCTTGATGAAAAGCAAGGGCTTCCTTTCACAGTATTGGTGTGATCCTTCAGCGTGGCGTGTCCAGACAAATCTCCCTTGCAAACCGTGCAGGTCATGCTTTCATGAAATATGGGAAAAGTCCTGCCGAAGCCAGCAGGAGTTTTGTGCATGGGCCAGCAAATTACCTGTCCTTTATTAGTCTTTGGTAAGATGCAAGAGCTCTACACATGGCTTGTGCTGGTATTCCCTACTAATGGAATAACAGCAAGACCCTGAGGTTTAAAATCTTTGAATCAAAGGCAGGCTGAAGTGGCTTTCTCCAGGACTTTGTGTGCCTGCCTTTACCCTGCAGGAGCTGCTTCTGTGGGAGGGCAGCAGTTGCTGGCACAGTGTGGCTAACGGGCTTCTTGCTGGCAGAGTCTGGAAAAATGTCAACATTTAGTGTCAACACTCAGCCACCCAAGTCAGCATGGTGAAAATGTGTTTAGAACCTTACCTTTAATAACATTATCTCTTATTAATGCCTTCCTTAAAAGCAAGAGCCATCCTCTGGTGTCCATTCAATCCTTGCTCTAAGTATTTCTCTGTTTGAAGCCCGAGTTCCTATTCAACAGGAAAGAAACACAGTACTTTCCTTTTGTGATAAATCTGTTAAGAAAAAATTAACTGGCCTAAGGACTTGCATGCTTGGTGTTTAAAGAAAAGCCTGTTTGCATCCAACTCATTGGATAAATTGTTTAAAATCTTTCCATCCTTTTGCAAATACCTCCTTGTAATGCAGCCAAGGCCAGCAGTGAATTGATGATTAAATACTGCTAAGGCAAGTTAAAGCTGTCTGGAAGGGAAGGGAGACTTATTTGTGCATCCCATTTTCATAAGGCTCCAAAAGATTTCAGACATAGGAAATTTCCTGTTCCAAGCTGGTTTATTTCTTGTGTCACCTCTTTAAATGTCTGCCTGGTGAGTCTTCCCTGAGGTAAGTGACATAATTTCAGTAGCTGGCAGAAGATCAGCCAGTCCCACTTTTCTTGGGCTGACAGCCCTGGGAAGCTGGTGGTTGAGGAAGGAATGAGGACTGACATCCCTTCAAGCACAGGGATTCTCCTTCAGTGCTTGCTGATGCTTTGGAGCACAGTGCTGTGCTGGAGAGACTGAAGTAGCTCCCAGCTCTAAAATAAGCAGGATATGGAGGGCTGACCATGGATAGATCTGTCTGGGTTTCTCAAACATATGAGGTGCTCTTGTGCATGTGCCTTCAGTGTCCTATTTTAAATAGGTGACCAAGAATTGGCGTATTTGCAACTGCTTTATGAGAGATCAGCAGCAGAGTT
Organism: Hylia prasina; assembly: GCA_013397195.1. NCBI lineage: Eukaryota > Metazoa > Chordata > Aves > Passeriformes > Sylviidae > Hylia > Hylia prasina. The sequence continues at coordinate 123,012 of VYXD01012666.1, forward strand.
ATTTAGGTAATGTGTGTTCTGTGTCTGTAAACAGCCTGTGGATTCAACTAACGATTTATATGCAAAACGCTTAAAGGTTGTTACCAACGTGTGTGCATCAAATGTCATCGTGTACCAGGCTCTGTGTTAAGCCTGTTTTTCATTTTTAAAGGATAGCAATGGTGATTCAGAGACTCATAAAAATTTGGTGTACTCCAATTACAAGCTGCTTTTCTTGACACCCCTGGGAGTGTCCCCCCATCCCCCCCCACACAAAAAAACCCCAAAACAACCAAAACCAAACCAAACCAACAACACTTAAAAAATAAATAAGAATAAGAATAATAAAAAAACCCCAACAAAATCCACCAAACCCCTGAAAAAATGGGACCAGAGCTGCATAGAGAATACACGTCTCTCTGGGCTGGATGTGACAATGGTTTGTTAGTGATTTCGTGATACTGTCTATTGGCTTTTATCCCTGCCTCAGAATCCCTGTGATAATCTGCGTGGAAGGGGAGAGAAAAAGGGGATGTAAGGAAATGAACAGACAGGCTTGATGGAGATAGTGCTGTGAAGACTACCAGCTATCAAAGTAAAGAAGAAAAGTTACCAAAAATTACTAAAAATTTATGATGGGTTCCTAGGGGAGTAGGAGAGGTCTCACTGTACTGACTGAAAACAAATAGCTGTAGAAACAGGAAGAACAGCAGCAAAGACCAACTCATAGCCCACTTCTCCCCAGAAATTTCAGTCCACTCCTTTCAGTTTCAAGTAGGGGAGAAGAGAAACTTGGAGCTGAATTCACTGGCAAATCCATGTGTGTACTGCTTTAGGGGAGGGCAACAGAGAGGGCAGCTCTTGGCTCTCTCTTTCAGGGTTTAATCCTGTGCAAAATTAAAATGCTGAAATACAAAACTCCCATTGAGGGAGGGAGTGTTTGGGCAGGTTTGCCAGTCTGTCTCTGTGCTCCTCCAGATGACAATCAGGGATCACTGGTTTTGAAGGCAAGTCAAAATTCAGTTAGGTTTACACATGCTGGAAACTGCTCTTGAGTTTCCCAGTTCCCCCTGACACGGCACAGGGAGCTGCTCCACGGCCTGTGCGAGTGAAATGCCGGAGCAGCCGCTACAGAGGAAATGAGTCATTCCTCTATTTCTGTTGCAAAAGACTTCTCTGTGCTGTGCAATGCATTTAGGAATATATTCCTGCTGCTTCTTGGAAGTTCTCCTAGGACCACGTTTAGGCATAAAAACATCAGCAAATGAACAGGCACATTACAGACTTTTTCATTTAAATCGGCTGTGCAGGCTTGGCTTCTACAGCAGGGGTTTTCAGGAACCCTGAATTTTGTGCAGTTCTCACCTCTGGGTCTGTTTGCTGCTGGAGGGGCTGTTGCCCAAGAGGTGATTGTATGGGGGGATGAGTGTGTCTTCGGAGCATCTCTTTTTGTCATGCCCCGTTGGAAGCTTGTTGAAGTGTGTTTCAAAAAAGAGAAACTTGCTAGTCATAGGGATTGTGAATGATGGGCACTTCTCCAAACAATATTTCTGCACAGAGCCTGTATGCTTTCCTCAGAAGCCACTTGAGCTCAGCAGTCATTCAGGCCCTACCAAAAATAATGACATCTCCTGAACAGTAAAAAAAGGGGAGAGTGGGGAGGAGAACAGCAGCAGTAGACTAAGAGAAAGCAACTGGCCCATTTCTCCCCTTTTTTTTCAATGTGGTGTTTTCCAGAGCGCTGTGAACAGACATTGAACTGCCTGTTGGTGCAGTGTGGATGGGGCAGTACCTGAGAAGCATCAGGCCTGTCTCCTCACTGCTGCACTGACAGATGGATGATTAAAGAAAGTGAACTGGCACCACTTGTAGCTTCTGCTGTGGGAACCCTGGAGATCTTGGTAAGAATTTGGCAAATGGTCTATTTTCAAGTCTCTCAGGAGTCTGACTTGTTCAGGAATGAAGGAAGTCTTGGCCAAAACTCTGTATGTACCTGAGGATGAGTTTTGTCTGGCAGTCTGTTTGTCTCTTGGCTCTTTGAGTGCTGTCTGCCTTGAAAAGCAGACTCTTCACGATGTGCTGCACCTGGCTGGGGGCACCAGTTCTAGCAGAGCAGCAGCAATGCAGCTTTACTGTGACATTAACCCCTTGCATTTTACAGGTGCTTCTTGAAATGTTCCCACTTTCAGTTACATGACGTGAGTTTCAGACATGGTGAGTGCATGAGGGAGGGACAGAAAGAGACTGGTAGCAAAACACACTGAGTTCTGTGGTTTGCTCCTTGAAAATGCTCCTACAGCTCCAGGAAACCGTATAAATCTTGTGTGCAGAGTTTGTATGCACAGCAGCGTTTTAAATTTGCCTCTTGAAATCATTTTCATTACCCAAAGGGTGTATAGGGGCCCATAACGAGCTTTTAACAGTCAATTCCTCAAGGAAGAATTGTTATGGCCTTCCAAAACGATCCCTGTGTTAAGTGGCAATTAAGAGCTAATTATAATGAGATGCTGTTGGATGAGATTAGTATCTGACTTAGAATGACAACAGAGACATCCACATAGATAAGCTGGAGGGGAGATGGTGGGAGAAAGGGATGAGTAGGGAAGGCAGCAGGTACACTGCAAGGAGGGACAGGTGATCACCTTGGGGAACACGGTAACTACCTGGATGGTCATCAGAAGAGTCAGCCCTCAGTGGAAAACATGACAGCGTTTCTGAGGGAGAACCATGGATTTGCATGAACCTCTTCAGCCAAAGCTGTCAGGGCTTGTAACTCTTGTGGAAGCAGATGTGGTGTGAGCCCTGCTTCCTGCCTTCTGAAATGTCACCTGGTCAAAGGGCTGTTCACCTGTCTCTGGCAGCTGGAGAGACCATGAAAAAGGATCATTTCAGTGGTGAAATTTATCTCTTTGGCTGATAAAGACCTTCATAATGAGACTTTCATTTCAAAGGGCTCCGGCAGTGCAGCAGTTTGAGTACCTGTTTGCCTGACTGCCACTAGAGTAGCTGTATGTGAAGTGCACAGGTATTTTATTTGTATAAAACCACTCACTCTCAGAGTCAGCAAACACAGCTACCCCAGCACCTTTCAAGTTGCAGAGCAGAAGGCTAATTCTGAGTGAATAAGTTGCTTCTCTGATTGAACACAGGACTGTGCACGCACCAGAGTTTATGCTGTCCTGACTCGGGCACATCTTTGCCCCTCAAGAGCACCTAGGGTTTGTTTTCAGCAGATCTCCCTGGTCCAGGCTCACAGAGGAAGCAGTGCAGTGCAGTGAAGGGAGCAGATGGATGCCTCCTTTCTCCATCCTGCACAGTATTTTCATAACCTTTCAATGGCATCCCTGTGGAATGGGGACAAGATGGCAGTCACGTGCTGGCCACAGCCACTCCAGTTCCTCCAGTGGGGGAGGAAGCCGAGATGAGATCAGATTTACTTTTGTCCCTTTTCTGCTTGGCAACTTATTTGTGTCGCTAACGAGGTCCCAGTCCACGGCTGTAAAAGGGATGCTGCAGGGAGGAGAAGTAAGCTTCCTCCCTTGGGAGAGGGCTAAAGCAGTCCTTGACTCATAGAAGCTGCTTTGCTGTGGCCGGTGGAAAGAGTGTCACCCATCGTGGCAGGTGACACTGACTGAGCTATTGGCACAGTGGGATGAGGCACAGGGTGGGCCCACACCAGGACATTGCTTCCCTGACAGCATTGCTCGATCAACTGCAAGTTTCTGGGCACGTTATGGGGGAGGAACATAGCATGCTGCTACCTATGTAATGTAAGGAGCAGCCCCAAGATCAGAAGTGTTGCCATCTGATCTGTAAGAACAGGGTTTTCAGTCAGACACCCAGGGGAACTGCCAGCAGCAAGGAAGAATGTTATCACCTGGATTTTTGCATAGGAGCCTGGTTCAGTCTGTGATGAAAACAGGTTTGCCTTCCAAGCTCAGCTCTGAATGGCAGAGAGCATGGTGTGTGTTGCTCTGTGTGTAGTGATTTTGGTATCCATTAATGTCCAAAGAAGAGATTCCTTGTGAGAAGGAAATTTTAATTTGGAAAGGACTCGGTTCCTTTATATTGATTTCATTTAGCTGGATTTGCAGCCTCACTCCTTGGCAGACCTGTGTCCCATTGAAAATGCTGCAGGGTAAATGCACAGAATGGAGAGGAGGGAAAGAATTCAACAACAGAAACAGACAGGTGAAACCGGGGTCCTTTCAAGGCAGAAATAGTCAGGAATTCCATTTATTTCTCAGCTACAGCACTGCAGTGCTTTAGAATGCAAATTGCCCCTTTAGCCCACCAAGTTTAGCTCTAATGCATGATACAGTATTTTGCACATCTGCTTAATGAGATGTGCAAAATGGGAAAACCAGATGTAATGGTCTCTGCTGCTGTGAGGAGACGACTGGAAACAGAACCTTTTGTCATAAAAACAGTCATGCCCTTCTGAACCTGTTGAATTCTGAAGCTGTCTTGGGCATATTTTTGCAAATCATGATTTGATATTTGCAGCTGAATGATCCTGAACATATTCTTGTAGGTGCTCCATTGCAGTTCAGAAGTGGATTCTGCTGCTGTTGATATTGGTTTTTTCCAAAGGCTTTAAACAATCTGTATTTTTCTGTTTCATTAATTTGTTTCATAATTTAAAAGCTTTTCTCTTACGAGCTATATTGAAATGGTTTTGGATAACTTTTCCTGTATTTCACAGCTGCCTGGCCCAGGGCTCAGTTATAATGTCTTGCTGATTCAGTTGAAGGAAGTGTGCTTGACCACATCTGTTTCTGTGTTAATTTACATCTTTAAGCCACTACTGGAAAGGAGAAACCAGTAAATTCTAACTCCTTCCCTGTCCACTTGCTAGGTTTGATGTAGTTTTTGATGCTCCTATGAATATGAATTGTGACTTGCCAAATTAATGTGAATTAAATGGGAAGAGTCATAGCACAGTTATTCAAACAACTTCCAGGGGATAAGTTCTTCTAAAATAAGTAATCCATGAGTCTGTAACACAACCAAAGCACTCAGCATTTATTTGACAACTCTGTCCCTGAGTCTCAGAGAGATGATGTTGAGACAGAGTTTGCCTTATTCTATAAATCCCACACTCTGGCCTTTTTAGAAGATATTATCTTACTTTTAAAGGTGGGCACTGAAGTATCTTGACTACCTTTATCTCTAAAGCTGTGTCACCTTGAAGCCTAAGTTCTGTCCCCATTTGCTCAGCCCCTTCACCAGGATCACACTCAATCCCCCAGGGCTTGGGAAACCACATCTGCAGCTCCCACCCAGCTCCTCTTGGCAGAAGTGACTCTTGTTCCACTGAGTTTGTCTTCCTGAGAAAGGGGGACACTGACTGGCTTCAGCCTGGTGTTCCTTGTTTCTCAGTCATTAAATTGAAAAAAATATGAAGTAGAAATTTACTTCTAAAATAGAGCTCCCTTCCTTAGGGATTTGCTTCAGTGGAGACTGAGAGATATTCTCTCTGTAATGATTTATATTACAAAAATAGCTCTGTGCTGTGTCTGCAAACAGTTAGAAATGTGAGCCTGGAAAAGAAATCTAGCAGCTAACTCCTCAGCTCTACAGCTTGAATAAACCAGTCATAAACAAAATGAATTACAAAAGCAACTGAAGAACTAAACTTCCCTATAAATACAATGTTCTCTCCTCGGCAATCTGAAAATACTCTAGGCTTTTTAGCCTGACCCAAAGCCTGCCGTATCCAAGCTTTTTTGGCCACAGCGTGGGGAATGAGTTCCAAAGCAGAGGAGTCTCAGTGGCGCTGTGCCTCCTCCGGGGGGGACCCTGCGAGCCGGGGACTCACAGAGGTCCCATCTTCAGTGCAAAATGAGATCCTTGAAAGAGCGCGACCTCAAATTCGTATTTATACATCTGACCTAGCAGTCACCAACGCTGACATCACTGGGCTGACACAAGTGACACCGTGTGAGGCCACCGAGGGCTCTGCTGCGCCAGACCGGAGCTGGGCTGTGCTCGGCGGCTGGAAAGGAGCGTGACCTCACTGGGCGGTGACAGCTCCCTCCGGGGACAGCTTTGCTTCGAGCAGGAACTTGCATTGGAGTGCTCGGTACAATAACTAACACACGGCGCTTGCTTCCTCGGAGCCTGCGTGCCCTTTGGCTGTGGTTTTTATCTCTGTTTACTATAGAAAAAGCTTTAGCAGATTATGCTGTGTCATTCAGTTCCCTGCCGGAGTGTATGTAGTTAAAGAGAAACTAGAAAGTGTGTGAGTGCAAAAAAAAGTGGCTGTATTTTTTTTTGTGGCATAGGCAAGGTCATTACAAATTATATGAGGCAATGAGGATGTGAGGATCTTAGATCAAATTTAACTGTTTTATCTGGAGAGTTAAGAAAAGAGAAAAATGTGCTTTTACTGATATTACCAATTAGGGAGCTGCCAGGTGGCCAGTTAATAACTGAGCTGTGCAGCAAGATGCAGCATCAGCAGAGGCTGTTTGTGAAGTGAAGCAGAGGAGTTTTCCAGGGCACAGCACCAGCCGGTTCCTCCTGGCTGTGGGCGTGACTCGGGTCTGGCAGATGTGACATGAGAGGGAGCCCGGGATAGGTAATGCCAATCCATAAAGGGATAAGAGCTTAGGAAAATTGCAAAGAAAAAGGAGGGAAATGCAATGAAATCTAAAGAGCAGTTGGGCACTGGCCGTGCAGAAGCCTGGAAATGGTGTCTTGACTCCACATCACACAGATTCACAGGTGTCTGTGGTGTTGATGGGCTGATTTAGAGGCAGCTGAGACCAAAGGCTGGGTGAGTCATGGAAATGGGTTGTAGCACCTTCCTCTTTTGTCACTAGCTGGAACCTGTGTCTGTCACGCTGATGTCAGCCCAGTTCCTGCTGGAAACTGCATCATCACTGGCACAAGATCAGTGGCTGTGACTCTGTCATGCCTCAAGGGACCAGAGCCTGAGATAGAGCTGGAGCCCAGGCTTCTTGCTGATCCCTGAAGTCCACCAGGAATGATGTAGGAGAAGGGGGTAACCTTTCATTACTCCAAACTGAGATGTCTGGGCACGATGCCCAGTGGGAATTTGGGAGAAAGGATGGAAGGGAACAGCACATGAGCCTGGGAGTCAGCCCGCAGGGTTGAGCCTGCAGGTTTGCCACCAGCAGGAAGCACAGAGCTCAGCTCAGCTCACTTCAGGCATTCCCTGACACTGCCCCTGCCACTCAGTCAGACAAAGAGCTAGAATAAATACAGGTGCATTTGGCAAAGTTAAAGCTAATCCTTGCTGCTGTAAGACTGGGAGGGCAGGCCTCTCCTGGGTACAGATTGTAGGAAACAACCTGCTCCTGGTTGCCCAGAACTTCTTGAATAAAACCTCCTGGATTTGCCTCTTCAGGGTACAAACCCAAGGCAGAAAAAGGCATGAAAATCACACAGAGAAAGAAACTGAATTTCCATGAAGCCTGTAAAGAGACAAACGTGGCTAGAGGTTGTGAAGAGTTAATTGCAGATACCTTTGTTGGAGGGATGGTGCTGCAAGGAAATGAAGTCAATTCTGTAATGACAAGAGAAGCTGGACCTTTATCAACTGCCAAGAGCAGTGGGGAAGCACCAGCTACAGTGGCTTGCCATTTATAAAAACATCTGGAGATAAGTTTAGTTTTAGGCAGAGTGGTAGCTGGCTATTCCAGCAGGCTCAAGTAGTGATAATAAGGGTTTGGCAAAAGAACAGGAGAGGAAGACACCTTATCTTACCCTGTATAGCCTCTGTTCTTCTTGCTTCCCCCTTGCAGCAGAAAGCACTGTCAACTGCTTTAGCAGGATTCAAATGAAAATGCCCTGAAATAACCATCAGGTTGCCTTCCTTTGCTGTCCTTACTTTTTCAGGGTGATGCTCTTTTCTCTTAACTTTAAGGCACAAAGAGGCTGAAAGTCTTTGGGTGTGTTTGGGCATGGCATGGCATTTTAATACCAACATCCCTGGTTTGGTTTGTCTGAGAAGCTGCTGAACTGATTTGCTGTGCTGGAGGTAGATTTTGCCACTTGCTGGGCTGGTTGTAATGATTCGAGTGCATGCTTTGGATGTAGCTGATGTTATTCCCAGTGTGTATTAGTAAGAACAGAAATCTGCCATAAAATCCTGTTCTGCAAAAGCACTATTCATTTCCCAGTTTTCTGCTTAAAAATTCTGCACTTGCAAGCCTCACCATCTGCATCACAGCCCTTACATGTGGGAAGTATGGAATGTGTCTTATCAGACACAGAGCGTGCACAGCAAAGGACATCCAAAGGTTATGTTGTCATCATGTCAAATGGATCTGTTTATTCTGAGTGCTGTAGAAGCAGAGCTTAATCAGAGCATCAGCCATATGCAGATTTGAAATTAGATTTTACAATAACCACCTGTCTACTGTTTTGAATCCTTGTCATATTCCTTGGGTTAGAGCTGTGCTTGCTTAGTGAATATGTGTGCTGGGAGAAAATCATCTGAAAGCCTTCATGCCATGATGTAAAAAGCACTTAAATGCATGTATATGTATGAGTGTGCAAGGGGAGCACGTGTATCTTATGACTTTGTGTTATAAGCTACTACCAAAGCATGTGAAGGGGAAAAGAGGGCATTCCTTTCATGTAAAAATCAATAGTATTGGCGACTCCCCATACAGACTTCTTTTGCTCTTTTGCATCATATTTTTTAAGAATGTCAGCCAAAAAAGTCACTGTGAAGTGATGCAGCATTTGATCTTTTTCTTCTGTAAAAGTTTTTTTAAAGGAATAAGTACAAACATGCACATAATGTTTGTGTAGTGCCTGCCACAGTTTTGTGACTCACAGCATTCTGCCTTTAAGGAGTCAAAAAAAAAACCTGTGAATGCTTAAGCCTCTCTCCTCATTATGTTGCAACATGAAAAAAAAAAAAAAAGAAAATCTGTGCGTTTGGTTATTGCAAGCTGCATCAAGGCAGTGGTGAAAAGAGCAACAATATTCAAAGTAAAGGTTGACATTTTAAACACTGGCACTTGGAAAGAAGTGCAATTAAAAAGAACTGCAGAGTAAAAATTGACAAATAACTTGTACCACCACTTAATCATATGCTCAAAACTGCCTGAAACAAGTACGCATTACAGGCTTTTTCTTGCTTATCTCCACTGTGATAATTATTCTTCTAAAGCAGTAGCTGCTCTCCCTGGGGGAAAAGAGAGTTCATTTTTTAAAAAAAATTCAGAGTATGGCCCTTCCCACGGAAGTCAACGGCAGTTTTTCATTGAATTCAATGAGAACTTAAATGGGCCATTAAACAAGATCTGTAATGCAAGAGCTTTCCAAAGACATCCTGACCCAGATGCTCCCTCCTTACCACAGGGAGCAGCAGTCACCAGTGTTCTTAGGCTGGCCAATATCTGAAGCTGTAGTGTCCCCTTCTCCAGAGCAGGAGATGTTTTCACCACTCACCACAGTAAACTGAAATGTGGTGAGTCAGAGCTGGTGCGAGTCAGAGGTGCCCTGACCGTCTAGCTGGTCTGAGCTGAAAGCTGCTGCCTCTCTGCCTCTATCCAGGGTTTAGAGTGAGTCAATGCACCGGGAAGGTGCCCGAAGTGTAGCCTGAGAGCTTCCTCCAAAACCGAGGGCAGGAGCCTTTGTTTACACTAGGATGCTGGGAAGCCTCAAATTTGTGCGGCACGGAGCTGGTGATCAAGAGAATGGCAAAAGCTCCGCTTTTCCTGTGCTTTCCCTTTCAAGAGTTTGACCTCAGGAGTGTTTTGCTACTTGAGTTCTCCCGGTCCAACCACCCCCGTCGTGAGATTTGCCCATCACTGGACCGCGTTCCCTCCCACCCTGCCTCTCGCTGGACCCAACACACCAGCGCAGGGACAGGATGCTCACCGCGGTCTGTGGGTTACAAGCCCACTTCTCGCTCCAGCTCCTCATCTCAGCTGGGGACGGTGTGAGTTTGTACGTTTTGACTTTGTTCATTCACAAAACAACCGCATCTGTCTTGAAACTCAGGTGTGTCTTCTCATCCAGCGAACTCTTCGCGGGAAAGCGCTGCTGTGAAATGGCTTTATCAGCCACGGCCACCCGCTCGCACC
>VYXD01012666.1:133577-212604 GCA_013397195.1 Hylia prasina
GGGGAGCACCGGCGCCCTGGGCTGCGGGCAGCCCCGGGCTGAGCCGTGATAGACGAGCTCTCCCAGCATTGCGGGGCTCCATTTCTGTCGGGCTGGTTCAGACCCTGAGCGACCCCCGAGCCGCCCGCTTCCCGGCTACTGCCCCGAGCGCAGCCGCCCGGTTCGCGATGAACCCGAGCGGGGAGGCATCTCCAGCCGGGCGAGCGCTGGTACAGACCCCGCTACCAGCGCCACCCGTGTCCCCTGTCCCGCGGGGCCGTGTCCCTCCCCGCTCGCCCCGCCGTGCCGCCGCGCTCCCGTCTCTCCCGGGGCTGAGCGCGCCCGGCGGATGGGAGCAGGGATGCTGAGGGAGCTGCCCGGGAGTCGGGCTGGAACAGCCGCGGGTGGACCCCGCCCGAGGTGTCCTGCGGGGCCGGGGGCTCCCGGCGCCCCCCGGCTCGGCGGGGTCTGGAGTGGGGCCGGGCAGGCCTTCAGCAGCACGGCCGTGGGGACAAGGTGGGGGTACCCGGGTGCGGAGCAGGACATCAGCAACACCCCGTTATCCCCACACCGGCGTCTCAGTCGTGGTGGGATGGTGGCGGATGTGTGGCTGAGGGGACCGCGCTGTCCCCAGGCTGCGGTGTCACTGCCGATGGAGCTTGTGAGCCTTTCCGGGGGTGTAACTGCGGGGGCAAAACGCGGTCTGTGACCAGTGAGGACCCCACCCTACTGCAGCATCCCTGGGGGGGCTGCCGCGGCGGTTTGTTGTCGCTGGTCTGAGGACCTGGCTGGGATTGGCGGCTGTGCTAACTTGGAGCAGGTAACTCCCACCCAGGGGCCCTGCAGCAGGTCGTGGAGATGGAGCCCTGCCCCCAGCCTCGCCCTTGATGAGGGTTCTCTCGTGGCTGGAGACTCCCGTCTGGCTTGTTCTCTGCTCGGCCAATTGGGATGATGTGGCACAGCGTGATGGTGCCTCTCTGACCCTGGAGGCTGAGCCCTTCTCCAGGGTTGCTGAGCACATCGCGGCCGGTGCTCTNGCCCTTCCCTAAACCCCTGCCCTTCCCTAAACCCCTGCCCTTCCCTAAACCCCTGCCCTTCCCTAAACCCCTGCCCTTCCCTAAACCCCTGCCCTTCCCTAAACCCCTGCCCTTCCCTAAACCCCTGCCCTTCCCTAAACCCCTGCCCTTCCCCAGCCCTGCCCCTCGTGCCTGGTGCCGGCGAGGTGGGTGAACAGGTGGTCGTGTTTGCTCTCCTTTCATGGGCCCCTGCATTTCAGCCCTACACGGTGCTGTTGACTTGTTTACCTCTCTAATATCCAGTTCTCATCCCTGCCCTCCCATTGTGGGTGGTCACGGGCTCACCGTCGCCGTACTGCGGGATGGCTGTGCGTGCCCTCGGGGCTGGTGGCACACAGGGGTGGCTTCACATGGCTGTGACTGATGTGACCAGGAGGGATGTTCCACGTGAGCCTGCCGTGTGTCCCTGCGGGCCGTTTGGAAAAGCCCTCTCTTGGCCTGGCATGTGCTCCGGCGTTCGATCGCGTGGCTCCGATCCAGCCGCTTTGTTTTAGAGCAGCTTAAATATCCTCCTTGCAGCTCTGCTAAACCGCTGGAGCTTTGGCTGCAACTTTGCATCAATAAGGAATGATAAAGCCCTTTTAACCGTTTAGCATTTTCTTAAACAGTTGGCCCATGGGTATCTGTAATCGCCGTCTTGTCTCATTGCACCACAGCTCTTCTAGTCTTTTAACTGCTCCTAACAAGTGGTGGCTTTTTGGACAAGCACTGGCTTCCAGGAAGTTTAAAGGGAAGGCTTGCTCCAAAACGTGGGCCGTGGGAGAGTTCTTGGAACTAAAGGCAACTTCTGCATCCCAGCTTCTTTAGAAAAGGCTGCTCGTGTCATGTCATGAGCCTAAAGCTAGGAACCAAGTTCTACATTTGGAACAATATGATGGAGTTTTTCATGGGGGTTTTCTGGTATTATTTTGTTCTGTGGTTTTGTATTTGTTTGGGTTGTTTTTTTTGGTTTTTTTTTTTTTTTTTTTTTTTTTTTTGGGTTTTTTTGTTTTTTGTTTTTTTTTGGGGGGATTCCCCGTATAGAAAGACAGACAGGACAAATAGGAAACTTTCAGACATTATCAAGGGAATGCAATAGGTAAGACATTTCATCAGGTATCAGAAATGCTAGTGAATCTCCAAAGCAAATGGGTCCATTATATATATATATATGTAAAATGTTCCAAGGGTGGCTTTGTGAATAAAAAACTGGTTTGTGATGCTCCCTTCCTTTGCTGTAGATTTTCTCTGTGGCTTGGGGGAGGTGGCTGCAGTGCAGAGTTTTGAATGGGAGCATGAGACTCAAGCCTTTAACTTCCACCTTTTGTGTTCTTCAAGTCACATCTGAGGATGAAGCTGAAGGTGCCCAGAGGTGTGTGTGTAGTGGGGAGTATTCAGTCTGTACCCCTTCCTAGAAATGTTGCTTTAATGAGTTGGCATTGGAACTGCATTGATATGGGCTGAATGTGGAGAAAAGCCTTTTTATCCAGTGGAAAATTCGGATCTGGTTTGCTGTCAGCAGCAAGTAGTTGCTGCAGTTAGAGGCAGGTTACTAAAGAAAACAAAATAAGTGGTTGCATGTGATACCCATTAGCAAGGAACAAAGAGCAGAATTTTCATGCTTCAGAATGGGTTTGGGAGTTTTGCTTATGGGAAAGGAGGAGCAGAAGGAGCTTTGTAGAGGATTGGAAATGGCAGAAGCTGATGCCTGGTCAGACCTCTCCTTCCTCTAACATCTATAAGGTACTGTCTTGCTAGAAATTAAAACTCATCCCAGGCTGGGGCATGTCATGGCAGAAAATTTAAAGTTGAGCATTGCTAACTTGTTTTTGTCTTTTTCATTTTGTTCCCCTTTGCTTCATCCTGGATGTCTAAAAGGACAGTTGGAACCAATAAATGAGGTGAGTTAATCTGATGATTCACTCCCTGCTCTGTCTCCTTGCTCCATCCTGAGGGGATTGTCTCGTGTTTTCTGACTCTTTACTGATGTCCTAGATATTAAGTAATGCACTGCATTTTGGGCTGGTAATTTTTTGGTTTGCAGTGCCCAGATTTTGTTTATGGAAAAAAATGTGTGTTTTACTGTAGCAACAAGCCATGTTCCTATGAAGTCTTCCCTGCAGATCAGGTTCCTCTGAGGAAACCCCTCCGCATGGTCCACACTCATGAATACTGCAAATGTCTCGAGTATTTTGGGGAGATAACCATGGAGAACGTCTCATACACTTCACTTCTTCAGTTTCTCAGGAGCATTTCAAGGTCACATACAGCTGTAAAGCAGTTAGACCCTGGGTGCAGGTGCTGTGCCCTTGCAGCTCCGTGTCTCCTGCCGTGCCCAAGTGCCCTTGTGCTGCTTAATGAGCTCCCTCATGGATGGCACAAGTTGGGGCTGGTGTGGGTGGGAAATGAGCTGAGGTTTGGCTCTGCTCCTCTCAGAGCAGAGCTTTGAGGTGAGGAAGGCTGTGGGGATGGCATGGAAATGGGGCCACAGGGTGCTGCTGCTCCAATGGGGAACTGACACAGCTCTGTTACAAGGGGTGCTGCCAGTGCCACGTGGAAACCTAAGAAATGAAAGACTTTTCTGGGTCAACTATTCTTCTAAAAAATATCATTGAAGGCTCTCCATTAAATTAATCATGGTAGGAGAGCAGAAGCATGAGGGTAGTGTGCTCTGGCTAATCCATTTTAGTGGTGATTTTGTTGGGCTGTAATGCTCCATGTGTATGGATTGTACAAATATTACTGGTACATCTATAGGGATGAAGTGTGTTCATATTGCTGTGTTAATTAAATAGATCCTTGCTGGATTAAATTGAAGCTTTCACTTATCTTCTGTTTTCAATTCCTTCTGTTTTAAGTTTGCTGATCTATTGGATTGTTGATGTGTGTGGAGGAATATGCATGTTTCCACTCCAGCATATTGTTGTGCCATAGTGCTTTGTAAATCACCCTCTTGCCAACCTACATAATAATACATTGCTACTAGAGGGGAAAATACCTGCAGAGAATGCTTATTTTCCTTCCTTGTTATGGCATCAGTGGGGTTGGGCTGGTGACTGCATAGCACTCGTCTGTTGGTATAGATGAAATAAATATAGTTCTTAACGTTTTGTAGCAGCAACACAAACACAAATACAGCTGAGTGTTTTTTCTCAATAGCTATTGATGGGTTGTAAGCTTGTACTTTGGTTTGCAATGGCTCCAGGGTCTGCTCGCTCGAATCTCCGATCTCTTGCTGTGCCGCTGGACTTGCAGAAATTGTTGTCAGAAGTGTTTTGACTGTAGCTGTTGTCAAACAAATGAAGATGAAGTCGAAATCCTGGGACCTTTTCCTGCTCAAACTCCAGCCTGGCTGTAAGTTCAGATGCATGATTTCCTAGCTTTAACCAAGGAGTAGCACTGCTCAGCTGTGATGAGAGTATTGATATGAATTGCAATGACATTCAGAGGATGCCTCCTAGAGAGCAGGAACCTCCTGAGGCTGGGAATGCATCCTCAGGGTGGGAATGAAGGCTGCTCCTGGCATGGTGCAAAAGGGCAGCTCTATTAGCTCAAATAGCAAGGTTAGTCTTTGTAAAAACCTCTTCTGATGGGTAAGACAGAAGTTGTTTTGTAAGCTGGCATAACAAGCTGATAACTGGTTTAGCTGTGCCCTCTTCTCTAAAGATGCCTTTCATCTTCAGTCCTGTTTCTTCTTCAGATGGACCAACCCTTTGGAGCACTTCAACTTGGCTGAAATGCTGATGAGGTTGTTTTGAAATACTTTCTTATCCTAGCGTGAAGGTGGTTATCATATAGGCAGATGAAAGGCATAGCTCCTACAAGCTCTGATGGGGAAATTCATTTAAAGTTTCATTTAGCAGGACTTGATCTTCTGCGTCACCACAGTATTCTTCAGAATGTCTTCTCAAATCATTAAAGAGCCACAGCACCAGGTCTTATCCGGAGCTTTGATTAGTGTGTTTGCAGATCCACTACAAAGGAGGTCAGTGAAGTCTTTCCTCTTTTACTCCCTCTCAGTCAGGAATTTGCAGCACAGAGGTGACCCCGTGGAGGCAGCAGTGAAACCAAGAAGGGAGCAGAGCTCTCTGGTGTTTTAGTGGCTGCCTGGTCAGCTGGGCTGGGCTGTCTTTGTGGAGCAGACCATTTGATGGACACAGCTTCAGCGTGTCCAGAACTTGTGGCACAGGAGAGGCCTGCTCAGTGCATCATGTGATGCTCAGGCTTTGGTACTGGGCACTGAGGCATGCAGGTAATTTTATCTGCTCCTGTGAGTATGTGCTGTTACTCTGTGTCAACTCTGCAAGGTTCATTCTTGATGCTGCATGAAATAAACTTTCCCGTGTTTGAATTGCAGCCTTGTCCATGAATTCTTCTGAATTTCTTCTGAATTCAGGTAGAACAGGATGGTAATTAATACTGATGCAATAAAAACAGAGCTATTCAAGATGTGTTAGCATGGTTTTTAAATGTGGAGCAGCATATTTAAGAGTCTGATATGTGCTCAGAAACGTATTCACCTGCAATTAATGGGGAATGGAAACAAAATCAATGCTAAATAGGAAAGCATCACGCACAGGAGAGCACAGTGATGAGGCTGCAGTATTGGATGTGGAAAGATTGGTGCAGGAGCAATTACATCTTGGGAACAAGTAGCTGGGCTTGTGGCAAGAGGGTGATTCAGAGCTTATCTGGTATGCTGAGCAGCAGAAGGGACATCCTGTGTGTTTTGAGGTGTGGAGTGATTGTACCAAGGTGTAGTTTTTGACACTTGGATTCTCCTTTTGTCTGGCTGAAGGGGTGATGTGAGTGCTGAAGCCCTGTTCTTATTATCTCAAGTCTCAGATGTATGGTGGCTTTGCAGATGAGTTGGACTTTGCCACGGGCAGAGAACATGGAGACCTTTGGACTCATAAAATGCTCTCTCCAGCCTGTATTGTTTCCCCCTGGTCCTGCTCCATCTGAAAGCCCCTGCAATAACTTCTTGGGATGGCCATAAGCAGAGAACAACACTCTGGTAAAAAGCAACCCAGTTCTTCAACACTGTTGCACTTTATGGTTCACCTCAGCCCTGGGAAGGGTCCTGTGACCCCAGCCCAGGCCATTTATCCATCTTTCCATCCACCTCCAGGTGGTTTGGTGCAGTTAGGGTCTCCCTGTTCTGCTCTAGTGCTGAGAGAAGGTGATTTCCCAGAGGTAAAGCCTGAGAGGCAGCAGGCACCAAAGAGGAGGACACAGCAGAGAAGGAGCTTTGCTTTGCCAGGAGACCTGGACACTGCCATGCCTTAGGGTCACTGAAGTCACCATCTCCTGTGACACAGTTTGCAGCTGTGATCTCTGAGGATGCCTGTCGACACACATTGATGTGTAAGTCGGAGATGAGGCTTGTTTGAAGATGCTGTGGGCTCCTCTTGAGCTGGCATGGACCCAGAGTGGTGCCAGGCAATGTGATGATGCTTTGTGCTTCCAGGGTGATTTTACTGGGGAATGGTGAGGGAGCACAGAAACTGTTTAAGTGAGGAGGACAAAGAGAAAGAGAAATTGTTTAAGTGAGGAGGGCAAAGACTGGGAGAAGTAGAGGACCCAAGGGGATGTGATTGAAAGGAGAGGGGGAGAAAATGAGCCTGTGGAGGAACAAGGGTCTAGAAGATGAAAAGGAATTAAAAGGCAGGAGCCAGATTTGGTATATTTTGTTTGCTGATGAATAGGAGACCTGAGTTTTTGTGTGCTTTTTTAAGGTGGAAATGATCTCATTTGACTGAGAATTTAGAAAACAAAGAAGAATTCTGTTTTCAATGTGTTGATCTTGTATTTTTATATTTCTATATGCACTTTTAGATGTAGGGGATGATCTCTGGAGTTAGATGTGTGAGCAGAGTAAGAGTTTGGACTTGTTCTTAGAATAAGGTTTTTAATGTTTTTAAGTGATCAGAGATCTGTGTATGCCAGTTGAACCCCTCATTCCTTTCTTTTCCCCTCTTATTTTGGAGAGGGGGCTTTTGTATTTAGTGGAAATCCCTACAATGAAAAACAGGTTTGATGTCACCTTATTTTTCATCTAGATGCATGCATTGAATTTGGGAACAAATCAATTTATTGTATTCCCTGCTTGCCGCCTGAAAGGGTTTTAAAAATAGATCTACATTTTCTGCTGAGATCTTTCCATCTTGCCTATTCTTCATGGGTCTGAGACACTGGTGTAATGTAGAATGCAGTTTGCGTCTTCCTCACCTTCCTACCCACTTCTCAGGGGAAAACTGTTTTTATCATCCTCATTGGTGAACAAGCAAACATTGAAATGCCCGTAGTTAATGATCCATCCTTTATATTTTGGCCCTAGGTTTTCCTTTTGGCATTTCTGAGACACCTCATTGTCCTGGAAATTCAGGAGTGGATGATAAAGCTGCAGGTTTAAGCCCTTCCTCTTGGGAGAATATGGATTTTTCTCACTTTCTGAATTTTTTGTAGTGGCAGCTTAGGAAGAAAAAAGCCTTCCTGCAATGAGTCCAGTTGCATTGACCTGAGTGCGTGGGAACTTCTTGTTATTTCATGGGGAGCACTTGCACCCTGGTCCTTGCAGAAATGGCCTGGGAATGAGGGTGGATGTTTGAGCTGCTTGTTATGGAATATTCTACACAAACCCCAAAGATAAACAGTGCACACTGTGAGACTGAATTGAAATCAGGACACGACGCCTCTTTCCAAAGGTTTGGATTAAACAGAAACAGAGCTGCTTTAACCAGAGCCAAAGTTTATTTGAGGAAAAATTATTGTGGCTCAGTAGCAATTTCCTTACTAAAGGTCATCTGTATGTTATTAGCTCACTATTACGTTTACCCATTGTAGAACATCCTTAATGCCTCTCTTCCTGATTCCCTTTTCACCCTGCCTTGTTCTGTGCATTTGCTTCTCAAACACAGGCATATCCAAATGTCACCTGTGATTGTGTGGACCTGCATTTAGGCATGAAAAAGCTATTTGTGTTCCAAGTACTGATTATATATCAAACTGTATGGTTTGGACTGGCTTTAATGGACTGCAGATCTGTGCAAATATTGTACGCCCCTTTTAGCAGAGGGTTTGGTTTTGATTATTAACAGAATTGGTTGGTTTTTTTTAAGTGTGGATGACTTGTGTGAGTCTGACTTGGTGAAATTTGCATGGATCCTGCTGTGAACTTTGTGGGCTTGGATAAGAATTGCCAGTTGGTTTTGGGGGTTTGCTTTTTTTTTAATGCTTGTTGGGCTTTTCTGCAAGTTTACTGCTTTCTGTAGAATATATCAATTGCTCTCCTCCAGTCATTGGTTACTAATGAAAATGATTCAATATATTTCATTTATACCCAGCTGAGTTGTGCACATAGAAAGGGTGGCTTGGAAGCAAAATTCACACAGAATCCCCCTTTGCTTTGCTCATTTTGTGCTGATGCTTTCCTTGTGATCTGCTGCTGTTTTCTCTCTGGTGGACTGGCTGTTTTGCAGGATGCACCACACGTCATGTACCCACTGTGTGATTCCATTTCCACCAGCAGCACTCCCCTCTGAGCACACAGCTGCAGACTTCACCTCCTGCAGTTGCAACTGTCTGATCCTGCCCTTCCTTCAGTCAAAGCTGGGAGATCCTCACTTCTTTCAGGAGCCACTGCAGCTGTGACTTGTTGGGGTTTTTAACCAGAATGTTGTTTTATATAAAAATGACTTGTGTGTTCATATATACATTAAACAAACTGACAAGGGAGTTACCTGTGGACTTCTCCATGAAGTCCAGCCTTCTGTGAAGTCTCCTCAAAGGTGCTATAAAACTTGCTTTGTCATTTAGATCCTGCCAACTTCCCTGCCCTCACCAAGATCCCTGGGCAGTAAAATTATTGTCTGCTGAGAATCATATCTAGTTTATTGAAGTGGATAAAAAACAGCCAAATATTTTAAAAAGCATGCCAATAAATAGCAAATAATGAATTGTGTCTGTAAGATAAAGTTTTGAAACTTTACGGGCAAACCTGCAATATTTTACCAGGAGGTGTGTGGTAGGTTTGGGATATCTGAGCATTGGTGATTTTCTGTGCTGGTTCATTCCTAGTGAAGCCTGTGCTTGCAAAGCTGTGAATTACAGCAGGAAGCTACTCTTTGAGGTTTGTGGTTTGTGGGGTTTTGGTTTGATTTTTTTCTTTAGAGGGAAGTGCAATATTTCTGATCAACATCTGAGTTATGTGTGCCTTAGTGGCCTGTGTCATGCTCTAACACTGATAAAACCCTGTTTGAAAGACAGGCAGAAAGGTGAAGAATCTGTTTTTTTACAAAGGTCTGAAGTCAGTTGCTCAGCCTTTTGCTTGCCAGATAGATCAGGAGATATCCCACAGCAGTGAGGGACGAGCACCCAAGATTAGCCCAGAATGCCAGAACACGTTGTTATTCTGTATATACTCCTTGCACTGGGTTGAATCATCCAAAGGTCTCTCATTATGACAGGATAAGCAGCCAGAATGAGGACAAAGATGGAGACTCTGATAATACAATCAGCGAGCTGCCTCCCACTCTTCAGGATGTTTCCCCTGACAGAAGGCGGTCGTCGTCAGATACATCACGGTCCACTTACAGCCTCACGCGGCGGATTTCAAGTAAGGTCGTCCTTCCAGCATTAATGTGGTTCTTGTGGGGGAGAAAATCAAACAGGAGTGCCTGCTCTTTCATCTTCCAGACAGGGAACCAAGTCGAGTTGAAGGCACATTGATTAAAATCTCGTCCTGTTTTGCAGGAGCACAGTGGGAGAGGCCAGCCCTGTTTTCCTTGCTGTAGCACGAGCGTGGTAATTGCACGTGCAGATGGACAGGGAGGAGAGCGCAGGCGAGTTTGTGCTTCAGCCTAGCTGAGGTGCTGATAAGTGTTGGCAGTGCAAGGGGGAAAAGCCCCGCTGGCATTGCACAGACACAGAATAGCTGTACCCAAAGAAGCTCCCAAAGCTGATGTGCACCTGTCCTTGCTTTGGTGGCTTCCTGACAATCATATTTGTGTGTTTCTCTCATTCAGGTCTGGAGTCGAGGAGGCCGAGTTCTCCGCTAGTCGACATCAAACCCATTGAGTTTGGAATAATAGGAGCTAAGAAAGAAATAGTTCAGCCGACTATCCTGCGAAAAACCTACACCCCAGATGACTATTTTAGAAAATTTGAACCAAGGCTGTACTCTCTTGACTCAAATAGCGATGACATGGACTCCTTGACAGATGAGGAGATCTTGTCCAAGTACCAGCTGGGCATGCTGCATTTTAGCACACAGTATGATCTGTTGCATAATTACCTAATAGTGCGAGTCATTGAGGCTAAAGATCTGCCTCCTCCCATTTCTTATGATGGTTCAAGGCAAGACATGGCTCACTCCAACCCCTATGTGAAGATCTGCCTTCTTCCTGACCAGAAGAACTCCAAGCAGACCGGGGTGAAACGCAAAACACAGAACCCAGTGTTTGAGGAGAGGTACACATTTGAAATCCCCTTTTTAGAAGCCCAGAGAAGAACTCTGCTTTTAACTGTAGTGGATTTTGACAAATTCTCACGCCACTGTGTTATTGGCAAAGTGTCAATGCCCTTGAGTGATGTAGACCTTGTGAAAGGTGGACACTGGTGGAAAGCCCTTGTGCCTAGTTCTCAGGTAACAGAATTTATCAGATTATTGCCACAGTTTTTCTTGTTGTTTTGGGAGTTTGTGTGTGTGTGTGTGGTTCCTTTGCCTGTTGGCAAGTAATGCTGTTTCTAATTAGTAATTGTCATCTTGTTAACACAGCATCTGCTGGGTTGGGATTATGTGGGCCTGTGACTGGTTTTATAACTAACAGTGTGAGGTAGAGGAGCTGTCTTTTATAGTCGTGAGCAAAGATCCTATCTCAGCTTGAACAAGAACAATTCAAGCCTGCTCTGGAAGTCTGCACCTTTTGGGAAGGCGTTTCTTGTCACAGTACTACTGATCTGCATCCATTCTCAGGAACTCTGTGACACTGTCCCACCCAGGTCATTGCTGTGCTCTGAGGACATGAGGGGAGCTGCTGGTGCCAGTTCAGTAATGATTTGATTCAATAAAACAGATGAAATCTGCCAAGACCTGTGGCATAATGCAGAAGCAACAATCTGCACAGGAGTGGTAGATTTATTTTCATCAGATCCCTGAAGGAGCTAAACTTGCCATAAATATTTGTCTGATGCAAGTGGGATGTTGCATGAATTTTTGGGCATTTCAGCCGTCCAGTGGGATGGGGAGAGGAGATGCAGAGGGCCTGTGTGCTTTCACCCCTGTTCCCAGGAAAGGGCCACCTCCTTGCCAGTCAGGTAAAGGGCTGTTCAGTGGAAAGATCTGAGCTTTGCAGCCAGGAATGGTGGTTACCTACCAAATTTCCCACTAGTGGTATCACCCACATAGCTAGAGGCACAAAGCCCTGTGAAGAAGCAAGAGAAGAACATGGTGTGAACAGCATGTCAAATGTTTGTATTAAGGACACGAGTGTCACATGAGGTTGGTGTAATAAGCTTGTGTCTCCCAGTTCCTTTCCAGCTCACAAATTGCAATTTCCAAGGAGTCTTTGCTGAATTTAAACCCTGTTGGATGGTTCACTGTTTCTTTGATTTTTAGGTGTTCGCAAAAGGGTGCCATAGCCAGAGATACTGGATGAAATGAGCAGTAAATCATTGGCCTCACTGCTGTTTTATATTGTGAGTTCAAGAGTCTGATTTGCAGTGAAAACTTCTGATCAGACACTTGTGGAAGGGAAATACCCCAAGCAGTGTTTGGAAGTGAAGCCAGCTGGGGTGTGACTCTGCTTTGCCCCCTCTGTGTGTGCAGAAGGGCTGGGAGCACTTTCTTCTCTTGCTCAGACCTGCTGCACTGTATGAAGGGAGGAAGATCAGGGCTCCAGGTATCTGCAGGAGAGCCAGCTGGATTTCCTGTAACAGAAGTAGGAACATTGTGGGATTAGCTTGAACAATGTTTAGGCAAGAAAGGAAAGTTTTGGAAGTGGTGCCCAGGTCAAAATCCTGGGGTCCCTGAACTTGTGTTTATGTAGGACATGCCTTTGCATCCCATTGTCCTCCTGAGATTCCCACCATGCAGTTTTGCTTCTCCCTCTGCTCCCTACTTTTGCATGATAAATACTTCTCTGTATTTTGCATCTCTTTATGAGTAACATGGACTCATTCCACAGCTAATACAGACCTTGATTAGAAAAGATCATCTCTGCCTTCATGTGCCAAGCTCGGAGCCAGCTCTTCCTTTCCCCCTCTCCAAAGTTTCATTGAAAGCTGCTGCTGTTTTCAGCAGTGCTGTCTGCTTCACCAGCATTCAAGATAAATTATTTATGCAGAAGTTGGCATTTCTGATATTTATAAAAGGAAGGAGAAAGACAAAACTCCATTTGAATGCGCAGGCTTAAAAGCCTTTTGCATTTATGCCCTTGCTATCATATGGAAAAACTTAGGCAAAAATTCCTCCACGCTTTGATCAGTAAAGTGGTCCTTTCATACCTTTTTGCTGTTTTTACCTCAGCTGGCGGACTGCAGCTGTAAAGAGATCAACAGTGCTTGTACAGGACATCCAGGGATGATGTTTGGCATCATCTTCCCATATTTTCTCAATGATAAAATTTTTAAAGTTCATTGAGTAAGGCATGTTTCATCCTAGTGGTGATTAAATTCGTTGATAAAAGGGTTAAGATAAATCCTGGGACAAATAAAACAGTAAAGCTTATTACTTTGAAAAAATACATTTTAATGTCTTTCGATAACAGTGATGTTTGTGCTAGAAATTTCTGAGGGGTTTTTTAATACTAGTTGGAACCTTCTGCCTGTGGAATGATAGATTTGACATGTTGACAATTTTTTTTACACTTCTTACTTTTTTGCTTGATTAGCTGAGGGACAGCCAGCCTTTATCAGTTTCTTGTTGGATTGAACCTGAGCCTGCTGAAGTGTGCTTTGTGTTGAGAGATGGTGATAGACAGGAACCAAAAAAATATCTAAGTGCAGTGTCATTCTGTCTTGCAGAAGGTGTCCTTGGATCCTGGGGAGCACCACAAACTGCTGTGGTGCAGTTCTGATGTTAGTCAGGAGAATTTGCCAGTCTGAGTTGGCTGCCCTGGGGCTGTGACACGGAGCAGCAGCTGGCAGCACCCCCACAGCCACAGGAGAAAAGGCTGAAGCAGGTGCCTGGAAAAGCAGTAACAGGAGGGAGAGAAACACAGACAGGCAGAGACATGATATGTGAAGATGAAAGACACAAAGTATGTGATATTTTTCTTTTAGCTGGAATTTATAGACAGAAACATCGTGAGCTAGAGAGAGATGGAGGAAAGTAAATCCAGATGGCAGGAGCTGTGGAGAAGTTTTCATAGTGGTGGGAGTGGGAGGGCAGCAGGCATTGTGGAAGGAGGAGAGGGAGAGGAGAGGGAGAGGGAGAGGAGAAGTGGCCAAATGCCATGAGCTGAGATGAACATCTGTTTTGCACTTGCTGTTTCCACCTGGGAGCCATTGACACAGAGTGTGCTGATAAAGTCAGGTGCCGAGTCCTTGTCCCACCATCACACTGAGTTCCCTCGTCCCCGAGCTGGAGCACTGCCTTAGTACAGGGCTGTGCCAGCACCTGTGAGCTGCAAAAGGTGGGGAAAGCCAGGAATCTTCTGGTGTGTGCAGTGTCAGCAGGGACAGCAAGCTTCTCCCAGGTGAGGTGTGGTCCAGCTTCTAGAGCCAACAGCTCTGTTGCCTCCACTGGGAGCTGGACCAAGCTCCTTAGGGCTGTGGATGGGATGTGCAGCTCCTCATTGCTGGAGGAATATCTTCATCACCAGCTCCCAGAGCTGCTGTGAGTGAACAAGCAGAGCTCCCCTTGCTGTGAGGAGCTGGCTGTGCAGCACTGTCCTGCTCACTGCCAGCAGTGGGTGGCCAGAGAACGTGAGTACAGCTCAGCAGCAGGCTGTCCTCTCAGCCTGAGGACCCAGAGCTACAAAGTACTGGGTGCCAAGCCTCGGGCAGAAGGTTGTAGCTGCACACAAACACTTGGTGAGCCTGGATCACACACTCGGCGTTTGGGGAGCTGCTGCCCGATGCATCATCACAGCCAGCAGCTGAGCAGAAGGACTTATTCCTTGTGGAAAATGTCATTGCAGGTATTGCCAAATTCTTTATCCTTGGTGGTTCTGGGAGGCTTTCTCTTGCAGGGTAATTAATGCCTTTCTAAAGCGCAGGAGCTGCTTGTGGAAAGGCTCTTCAGTCCAGTCCCCACAGGAACACTCTGCACTCCTTAAATATCCCCTGAAACGTGTGTGGCTTTGCTTAATTACCATGAATGAAGTTGGCAGGCCTCGCTGTAGCTGGGCTCAGATTCGCATATTTCGCCACTAAAACTAATTCTGAAGCACATGTTCAGGACCCCAAGTTTTATTGACATATGATTCATTTCTCTTTTGGCAGATTTGAGTGGGCAGGAATAAATGTTTTAGACCAGCAGTAATGAGAGCTTGGAGATCATTCTGCAAAAGCAAAAAAATTGCCTAGTTGTGGTAGGAAAATAGCATGAAATTCCTTCTTCCCTCAAATTAAGCCATTTTTATAGTAGAGGGAGTGTGTATTGGACTTGCTTTTTTAACTTCATACTATGAGTGCACTAGAATGACCTGTCAGTTCTGATGTTCAGGACAGTACGAGGTGGTTGCATGGGGCCATGTTTGCTCATCAGCTGCATGTTAAAACCACCAACTACCTGGCCAGTGGAGGAGATGCCCTGGGCAAAGCCTGGCAGAGGGCAGGATACCCTGCAGACCCACCCTGCAGGTCACTGGGGTCAGAACTGTGATGGGATGCTGTGATGGATGCTTGCCCATCATAACAACATCTTTAGCTCTTAACCTGTGGTTTGTTTTCATATTTTGTCTTGTGTTGTTCTACTATCTTCTTTTATTTCCGTCTGTTTATTTTTCCTCAGTTCCATTTCTGTGATTTTTTTCCCCCTTCCTTTTTGAGTCTTTAAAGCCCCAGCACTGAAAAATTTTTCTTCTTGACTGTTCTCTCTTTATCTGTCTTCTTGGTGACCTCATCCTTTCCCCTCAGTGCTGTTCACTCCTGGCCTTTCCTGCAGAGGACTGGGGTGCTGTGGGGGGTCCAGGAGCAGGACCTCTCCATAGGATATTTTCTTCCCAAAGCTTTTTGCACAGTGGAGGCTTTGGCATGGCCTTTCAAACTGATGCAAAGACAGTTTGACTTCAGAAGGGATTGACTCTCTTCATCATACATCCAGTTGGTGTCAGTTATGTAGGAAAAACTGCTCCTATTCATTGGTAAGTATATTTTTTCTCAGGTTCTGGTCCTTAATAGCTCAACCTTCCCAAAACAACGGCTGTGTCACAGGATGCTGTAGAAAACCTGTTAGAGCAAACTGTTCTAAACCATCAGTTTGCTAATCTGCCTGGAGGTACCAATACAGATAACCTTGAGGAAGAAAATCAATCTGAAACTTCATTAGGAGCGATGCATAGATGTCAGTGCTGAGGTAATGTGCTCTGGTTCCTGTTGGCAAGGGTTTCAGCTGCAGAATTTTGCTGGTGTTGTAGCAATGCACAAGGAACAGTCTGGGGGGCTGTGAGGAAAGGAGTTACCTGGTCCAAACAAGATGTGAGAATGGCATTAATTAAAAGCCCATCTTCCTTTGGAGGAGCCTCTTTGTGTTTCAGAGATGAAGAAAAGATCAGAAAAAATTCTGGTTCAAAACTTCTGGGTTCAGCCCAGGCAGTAACTGGAGAAGGTTCTGGATCACAGGCGAGCCCAAGGCTCCTGCAAATCCGACCTGGCAGCGTAATACAGCCAGGAGTGAAATGTTAATCAGAGCTTCAGGAGAGTCTCAGACATCCCAGACTTGGTGTCACTCCGGCATCTCATCAAACAGGAAATTGCTTTTCCAGGGTCATCTGGGATCTCTGCACGAATCAGCTCGTCATCAGCATAATAATGGCAGCTGAAATGATGCCTTAGCACGGGCACCTCTGCATGCTGCCTGCTGGGAGCAAAACATTGAAGGCAAACCCAACAGCACTGTAGTTTCCTGATGAAAAGACCTAGGAAACCTAAAATTCGGGCACTTCCTTGCTCTACAGTGAGCAGCATGCCGATGGCACCTCTTGTCCATGAACTGGCATCCTCTTCTCAGTTTAGCCCCTACTCGAGCCTGAGCTCTGGGGATGCCCCACTGTGAGAGAGGACACACCACAGGGGTGATGTTCTGTGCCTCTGAGCAGGGGCTGGGCTGGGGCTCGCTGGTTCTGGCAGCACAGAGTGTTTCTGAGCCGTGGGTGAGCAAGCCTGGCACATCAGCAAAGGGAGCCCTGGCGTGAGCTTGTCGGGGAAAGCGCAGGGAACAGGAACCTCCTGCCTTGTACCTCCTGCTTCTTGCAGCAACCCGTGAGCTCCTGGCTGGTTGCTGCTCATGGCAGGTGACTGCAGCCCAGAGGGAGCCGGTGAGCCCGGCACGGCGGGGACAGTGCCAGCCTGCGGTGGTGATCAGGCGCTGGTTCATTCCCGGTGTGTCCCACAGCCCCTGAGGCACCGGGCAGCGTTTGAAGCACGTTCCCAGACCCTCGTGGCTAAGCTAGAAGTAATGCATTTATAACATCGAGGCAGCTGGCTGCTGGCATTCAGTGCCTTGGAAAGTCACTTGTCCGGGAGGTGAGCTCCCCAGGAATCCGGGCTTCCTTCTGAAAACTCCTTCTGCAGGGGCTGCTCGTCCCTGCGGGCTCTGAGCACACCCATCCTGCCACGGCCTTTGAGGCAGGGGCTCTGCGTTCCTTCCCTCAAAATAATTAACACAAATGTGGGCGCTCTTGAAAAGCACCAAGTGCCAGAAGGTTGAGATTTGTGAGATCAGGCTTGATCTGAGACTGATTAAAGCTACTCATAGTCTGCCTGTTGCCTCTGGCTGATCACACTTATAGAATATAGCATTTTATATCTCTCCTTACTCAAATTTAAGCCTAGATAGCCAAAAAGATTTTTCTAGAGGTGCTGAAATCCCTGTTAGGTTAGGTCCTGCAGAAAGCTGTGTCCTGCCCTTACCTGTGGAAGGCTGGGTGGGTTGGGCAGCAGTGTGATGGTGACACTGTAGTGGCTCCTTCCATAATCTCTGCAGGGGTGATGGGACGTGGTTCTCCTGCCAGTGCCTAAGTGGGTGTTACAGATCCAGCCTGACACTGTCGGTGTGCAACACTGGGCTCCTTTTTTTGTAAATGGATCACAAATGCAAATGAATTGGAAGCATGGAGATCTGCCTTCCCTTGCTCAGCTCCATGGCTCTTCTCTGGCTCAGGGAAATGCCTTATTTACTGCAGTTCTTGGATAAGGTCAACAGGTTCCATCAATGGACAACTCCACAAGTAATTATCCCAAATCTTAATGCAGTTTTTCAGCACTCTAAGCCTGAGGTGACTGGAAAGGTCCTACATCACTGCCCCATGCCAGCCTCCCACCAGGCTGTGCCAGAAGTTTGGTGTTTGCAGCTGGAGCTGTTTGTCTCTCCCCAGCAGGTAATAAAATCCCTGATCAGTTTCCTAATTTGCACTGTCCAAAGGCACCTGAATTTCCAGGAGTTTAAGCCTAATGGAACCTGACCAGCAGTGAATGCAAGTGGAAGTAGGACTGGGTCTGTCAAAAATGTTGTTTATATGTTTTTTAAAATGAGCTGGGGTAGAGGGCTGCCTCATTGAGGGTGGTGGTGTGGGCACTGTGATGTTTCCATCCTGTCCTGGTAATAGGATTAAAAATCACTGACTGTTCTTGATGATAAAGGTGTCTGCAGGCCGTTCCAGCCACAGACCTGAGAGGAGCATTTTTAGGCAAAATCAAGTGAAAGATGATGTTTTAAATCACTAGATGGTGTTTAGACCACCTTGGATGTCAGACTCTTGGATCCTAACATTGTGCAGCCCCAGGGCCCCACACTGTGTGTAGGTATGGCCTGGCCTCACCAGAGTGTGAGTATTGTGTGCATTGGGTCAGGCTTGTGCTGGGGAGTGGCTTTCTGATGGAAAGAACTTAAAACATCATCTATTGAACAGCATAGTGATGTGGGAGCTGGCCCAGGCTGGTGGAAGGGAGGTGCCTCTGGGTGAGGCAGAAATACAGTAGCAACAAAAGAAAATGTGTGTGGTAAACGTGAGTATGGGTGCTGTGGAGTTGCAATACTGACCCACAAGATTCTGTGACAAAAGGAATTTGAGTTAAGAAATCAGATGCTTTTCCTGGTTGGGTTTCCCAGCCTCAGTTTCCCTGAGCCACCGATGTCTTTGCCAGGGATTGTGCCTCGTGTGCTGGCCCATCTGCTGCTGGAGCTGGTTCTTTGGGTCAGTTCAGGCTGTGACTATTCTGAGAGCCTTTTACTTTACTGTCTACCCGCAGTCTCTTGTTTCTGTAATCTAATATTTGGGGCATCAGTAAAGATATTTGAGCCTTTTGTTATGATTGCAGTACCACTGCAGCTCCTTTTCCTCTTGGAAATGGGTTCTGACACCTGATCTAGGTTGGTTTTGGACTTTGGTTTGGGATGAAACAGTAGCTCTGCTCTCCTGCATGGACCTGACACTAGGCAGATGGATTTCCCTGCCTGGACTGGCTGGTGTGTTCCCAGTCTCCAGAGTTGTTTCAGTGTGTGTATTTTGCATCTGACAGTAAGAGCCTCTCAGAGCCAGGTCATGGCAAGGGGGGGAGAGGTTATTTTAAGCCCTCACATCTCAGGAGCAGTGATGTGAGCTCTCCAGCTCTTTAATTACTAGCTTTAAGGATCATTAAGTAGAAGAAATGATGGCTGAACAGCTGTGCTGATGTGGAGCTGTGGCCGTGGTGCAGGCTGGTGAACAGTCAGGCTGTGCCATGGGCTCTGGTAGATGCCAAGGGGATGTCTCCTCTCTCCCTTGCTGTGACCCAGGGATGCATCAACCACTGCATGCCTGAACTTCCCAAGTGGCTGGGGAGGAAAGAGAATCTCTTCTCAAGTGGGTCTGTGTTCTGCACACTGGTAAGATCAGAACTAGCTGGAACCATTACAAATGGAGCAGGTAGGAGCTACTGACCTTGTACCCCTGCCTCCTTATAGCATGGCTGCTGGGAAGCTGGAGCAGGATTGGTGATTCAAGAAAGATCTGGGTTTGGGGTAGTTTCTTTCTTGTTTCTGCTTAGCACGAGGTCCTACCAGATGGTTCTTGGTTGCAGCTCAGAGCGTGACTAAAATTCATTTTTCAGGCACTCAGACAAATGTGATTTATTTAATTTCTCTCCCTTCTCTTCCCCTCTGAGCTCTGTTCTAAACCTTCACATTCTCTTTTCCCTGCAGAATGAAGTGGAGCTGGGAGAGCTGCTGTTGTCACTAAACTACCTACCAAGTGCAGGAAGACTGAACGTGGACATCATTAGAGCAAAACAGCTTCTTCAGACAGACATGAGCCAAGGTTCAGGTAAAGGGCAGTGCATTTCTCACATTACTCATGCACAGATTATATGTGCCTTTAAAGCAGATCAGTGAGGCTGCAGTTTGTGGGGGACCCAGGGGGATTTGATAGTCAGGTCTCGTTAGTACAGGGCTCTGGATGTCTGTCTTGTATGTATAGACAACAATAATGGAAGTATTTGGAACACTTACCCTGAGATGCAATGGAGGGTTTGCCAAATTTAAAGTAAAGATGTCTGAGCCAGGCTGAGGTGAGGAACCAGGAGCTTTGATCACCCAGTGCTGTGTTCTGTAAGTGGGCATTGCTGTGGTCATTGCTCCCTGCTGGCTCTGGGTGCTCTGGCTGGGAACTGCCTCGTGCCTCTGTCCTCAGGTGGTTTCCCCATGTTCCTGCCCCAGCCTCTGCTGCTGCCAGAATATTGGCATTTTCCAAAAAGAGCAGTATGCTTGGTTTCTGTCAAGGCTGACATTAACTGTAGTTTTGGCAGGGGCTGTTTTTCATGTGCCTGACTTTTGTCCCTGCTGCAGATCTCTGGGAGCAGCATGGGGGTACAAGTCCCAGCTGTTTCCAGAGGCCATTTCCCAGCACAGTCCATCCCTGTGCTGCCCAGCCCTCATGCACAGGGGTGCTGACTCATGATCCCCCTAACACAGGGCCTGTGCTTTGTGCTTTTTGCCAGATCCCTTTGTGAAAATTCAGCTTGTTCACGGATTAAAATTAACAAAAACCAAGAAGACCTCCTGCATGCGGGGCACGATAGATCCCTTCTACAATGAGTCCTTCAGCTTCAAGGTTCCACAGGAGGAGCTGGAGAATGCCAGCCTGGTGTTCACAGGTAATTGTGGTGGGGGTATTGGCTTGGCATGGTCATGGCTGGCTCTGAGGTGAACAAAGCAGCAGCTATGGGTGTGCAGGAGACTCCTTGTCCCACCCTACAGGAGGTGCCCATCACTGGGGTCTCCTGGGGAGCTTAATTAGCACTCTGTCCTCTGCAGAAGCTGCCCCCAGCATTGCCACCCACAGCTGGATCTGGCTGGGAGTCAGTCCTGTGCTTAACTGGCCCCATTTGAAATGCTTCTGTGCAGAGGAAGAGAAGGAGCATTAATTGCCCTTCTCAGTGGCACCCAACCTGGGCATAAAGTCAAACCTGAGAATGAGAGGACAGCAGTGAACAATCACAGAGCCCAGGCACTGGCAAAGGAACTTCTGGTACTTGATGTGGTTTGCTGGTGAGAGGATGCACCTAAAGGCATTCCACTCTGGCCTCAGCTGTTCTGTAAGGAGGGCTTGCTCATGCCTTTGTTTCTAAAGGACTGGGACTCAGTGCCAAGCCCTGTGTGGCACAGCTGGGATGGACCCAGATACAGACCACAGAGCCTGGGGCCATGAGCAGGCTCAGAGCTGACCTCACTCGAGAGCTTTGTCAGCACTGGAGGTGCTTGGCTGGGATAGGAATTTTTACTTTTAAACAGTTTCTGAATCTCTTATATTTGCTCTCGAGGTGTGGAGACAGGCAGTGGAGCCTTGGTGCTGTGAGCAGGAGTGGCAGAGCACAGGGAGGGTCCCTCTTGGGCTGCAATCCTAGGCCAGGGACATGCTGAGGCTGGTGGCCTTCTCTGCCTTTTCCCACCATAAAAGTCTTGATCAGGGCTGCAGGGGCCTCTGTGCAGGGTGGGGTTCCCTCACCCACCCTGTGGAGCTCAGGCACCATCAGGAGCAGGCTCAGACCTTCTTGCCCTCCGCAGGATCAGAGGGGCTGCATGGTGGGGCCCACACTCTTCTGCCACACTGGGCTCTCATGCTTCACAAACAACTTTTTCTGACAGCTTTCCACCCATTACCCACCATTTCTTTTGATGAAAAGAATCTGCTTCTGAAAGGATGTATTTTGAAGTATTTTATAATTTTACGTTTCACATGGAAGATACAGGTGTCAAAGCTGGTTCAAGGAGGCTTATTCCAATTCATTAGTTTGTTTTCAAACATGTTATAACAAAAAGTGATGCTGATTAGCAATTTAAATTTTGCCCTTCATGCTCAGAAATTTCCTCAGCAAAACACCTATAATTAATCAGTGCTTTGCATGCATGTCACCCTGACTGTACCTTGCATGTGCAGTGCTCAATTTGTTCCTGGAAGCTTCCATCAGGTGATCTTGTGAGAGGTGTGAATCACTGGATTCTTTCTTTTCCCCTTCTCCTGCTGGAAGCAGAAAAGGCAAACAGAAGTAGCAGCTCTCTGCAGTTGGGAGGGTGAGGGAAACACCCCACTCCTCACCACAGTGAATGAAGTTAGGATTAATGAGTGGATCTCTGAGTATTTTTTTTCTGTGCAAAGGGGTGTATTCCCAAATGAGCCAGTGGGAAGTTGGCTGATTCATCACCTATGTCAGACAGTCGGATTTCAGCGCTCAGCCTCGTAAGTGAGGCTTCATTTTCTAAGTGACATATTGCTTGCTTTGAACATTGCAATAAATAATCCCAGGCCAGAAATGTCCCCAGCAGCTCCCAAGCTGGGAAGGAAGGTGCAGAGCTTTGGGAGGAGCAGTGGGGCCATTCCCTTGGCTGCTCTTGGACTGAAGGGTGAGGTGCAGTGTGGGCTGCTGGGCTCCCTGGGCTGGTGCTTCTCTGTGCCTGGGACACTCTGGTGTGAGATGTGGGGCTGGTGTAGCCAGCAGAGAGCTGGAGCCAGGGGTGCTGGTCATGTTATTGTGTGTACACCCTTCTGCTGGGTCAGTCCCTGCAGTGTCTGTCACAAGGGCCTCTGGATCAGGGTGGTGGTGAAGATGCTGAGCCACGTTCAATGTTCATCCAAGTGACAGATTTCCTCCTGGTTGTTGATGGAGGTGTGTCCCCAACAGGGAGTGCAGCACCAGTTTATTCCTGTGTGCATCTGTGGGGTTCTGCTGAAATGAGTTTCTGAAGTTCTGGGAAGGGGGTTGTGGTGTTCCCCACAGAGCCCTTTCTTGACACCTTACAGTACCATGCAGCTTAAGGACTCGTGAAGGGCTTTGGGATCTTCTGTTCAAAGATAATCAAGAACAAATGTTTGGCAGTTTGGGTGTCTTGCAATGCAAGGAGCTCTATTTTGCATCTCTGCATAGCAGGGTTGTAGTTTTGTTGTTTTTTTTAACTGGGGTTCTTTTTTGCTGCAGTGGTGTGTGTTTTGTTTGGAATTGTTTTTTATTTATTTTCTAATCCACATCTCTAGTCCATTAGGTCAGTTAATTAAATTTGCTGTTGAGTCAAAGTCCAATAGAAAAGCAAAATAATCCTGCTTGAAGGGTGGGTGATGATGCTTTGAATGGAGAGAGAGAGCTGTAAAAGCAGTCATGGGAACCAGAAGCGAGTATATCTTCAATAATTTAAAGGAACCATTATTGTGGCTTCGTATTTTGGACCCAGTCTGCAGCTGTCTTTACATTGGCTTGGCTTCACTGGAAAGCCCTGGAATTCTGCCAGTTCCCATCAGCTGGGGCTCCTGGCTCCCAGTGGGGCTGGTACCACACTGCAAAGTAAGGCACCATCCAGACAAAGTAAGATTAATTTTGCTTTCCCCCCTGTGTGTTTTTCTCCTGTGCATCTTGAATCAAGCTGTGTTCAGTGCACTCTGGGATGGGTTCCTGCACAGTTGTGCTGTGATTTAGCAAGGACTGTGTGTGCAAACATTGAAGATGTGGTACAGCATCGTCCCTGCTTTCCTGGGGATGCTCTGGAGAGCTGAACTGCACACCAAACTCAGGGCTGAGGCACAGCTGGATGTGGAGAGGGGCCCTGGGTGCCTCCGAGGTGATGTGCACAGGAAGAGCTCTGCATTAGCCAGGATTGGAGGAGGAGGTGATTGGGCTGCTTCTTTGGTCTTTCCTCCTCCTTAGGCATACAAAGATTCAATACTGTAAATTATTGGCATTTACAGACCAAAATGCTTCTCTTTCCACACTGGTGCTGGTACCAGCTGTCTTCCTGCCTTCCCCTCTGTTCCTTTCCTCAGATGCCCACTGGAGCTGTCACTAACTCACATGTCCCAGTTCAGTGCCCGTAATGAGGTGGGATGAGCTCTGTTGAAATGTCCTTCCCAGGAAAAAACATCCAGGATCAGGATTGCTGCTGCAAGTCTTGTCTGTTAACAGCTTCTCCCCAAAAGAGGCTGAAACCAGGAAAGCCACTGATACTCATAACAAGTTCAGTGTCCTGACAAAAAAAAAAAAAAAAAAAAAAAAAAAAAAAAAAAAAAAAAAAAAAAAAAAAAGTGAGGCAACAGCTGGTGGAGAGGTTGTTTGATTTTCATTTACTTCATCAAACCTGTTGTCTAGGTAATGAGCAGCCATATACATATTGTAACAGAAATGCACTCTTATGGGTGGTTCTTTTTTCTGCTTTCAGGATTTTTTTTGGCAACCTCACACATATCTCCCATGTGCCATCTTCTGCTAGAGTGCAAGCAAGTCATGGGCTCCCCTCCTGCAGAGAGATGGGGCAGGCTCTGAAAGGCAGGGTGTTCTCCTAACCACGTACACTTGTGAACAAAATTGTTAGTTACTCTGTCTGATGGCAAAGGGAAGGTGGAGATTGGCCCCAACAGCAGTGCTGGCAGCTGCTCATGAGGTCATTTCCATGAAGAAAAAAAGTATTTGAGATGCAAGTGCAGCCTCTGTGCTTGGGAGGGCTGGATGATGGGCACCCAGAGACCCTGTGCTCTCCCCACTGAGGGATTTTGGGCTGTCCTCTAAATCTCAGCCTGTCAGAAATCTTGGGCAGTGCAGCAGGAATGAAGACAACACCTGAAACCTGAGCACTGTAGTATTTTGTTAATGATTTAATGTTGTTAATAACAGTTGTCAGTAATACTGTTTGCACTGCAGTAAGGCCAGATGGCCCAATAAAAACCACCAGCACTCCAGGGCAAACTGTGCCTGGGTGACTCCTGAGCATCTTCTTATCACTTGCTGTGAAAAAGACAACCTTCAGCACTCACAGTTAGGGTGGTTTCAAAGGGTACAGCAGAGGGGCCCTGGTAATGCCATCAGCCACCTCAGTGCCCCAGGTGCTGTAAAAACGTCTCTCTCCAGACCCCTGGATAATGCTTCATTCTGGGGCTCTAATTAACTTCCAGTTAATAGGCAGTTCTTGATTAAAATGACAGATTGCTGTTCAATAGCAATATACCTGGTTCCTCTGTTGGCTCATTTTGCCTTGGCCTTTAGGAAAATATGGGAACCATTTAATGAAGTTTGGTTTTTTAAAGGGAAAAAAAGTAATTGTTGGTGTGTATGGATAAAGGTGTAGTTATGAGTATTAGGTTGCTTTCACTGAAATGTTTTCTTTTTGAGGCAATGCTGCCTGTTTCAACAGGATGCAGAGATAGCAAGGCTTTTTAGTGGTATTTATTTAATTAACAGACTGATTTCCAAATGTCCCAATTAGCTGAGCAGGTTGAAGGCTGATAAAGTTTTTGTCCTGAGGCTTCTCCAGAAATATGCCTGAATTTTGATTTCCCTGGCCATGTGGAAGTATGACCTTGAGATAGCAGCATCCCCTCTAGCTGCTGTTTGCAGGGATGGAAACCACCATGTGTCTGGAATCATCATACATCTGCATTTTGACTCGCTCATCTCTGCTTTCTCCCCTTGCTTTTGCTTTCCTACAAACAGTCAGGCACTTTATCTTTTGCTCACAGATACAGGGAAGAAATCTTCTCTAATATATGAGTCAAATTAAACTGTTTTATTCCCATGCTGGAATGCAGGAGGATGAAGTGGTTTCTCTTTTGAAATACTATCATGTTGGCACCGTCACATCTCTTAGATGGACAGATAATTAGAAAACTCACTGCTAGAAAATTGTTTCTTGTCATCTGTTAGGCATGTCTCTTGGAAGTATTGGACTGGCTGTATATTTCCCATATCTGGAGCTCATAAGCAAAATCTAATCTCCGATTAAACCTGTGTAATCCTATCTTAGCCAAAGGAGAAAAAAATGTGGAAAAAACCTCACTGATGTCAGCACTGTGTTTTCTGGGGATTTATACCTGTTTAATTTAGATCAGAATTTGGCCTTTGTGTCTGGAGTTATAAAACACTTCATTCATTTATGCACCAGACACCATATGGTCCGTGCCCACATCCAGGGAGAGCAGTGAGCTCCTGGTGAGGACCCCCTCCAGCCTTGCTCCAGGTCTGGTGGCCACACCAGGTGGCCCAGCAGGACACTGGGAGAGGGACTTCGGGAGATGTGATGGCCCCTGAAGCCCAGCCTGCCTGGCAGAGCCTCTTCACAGTGGCTCTGTGCACATTTCCAGATGTACAAGTCCCCTGTGGGAGGAGAAGGGGCCCCTTGCTCTCCGTTCTCAATCCCCCTCTGTGACTTGCTGCTCTCCATGGCAGGTGCTGGTGGTCAGCCTGGAGCAGGTGACAGCAGAGGCTTGGTCAGAGATGATGAGTGGGGTCCTGCAGGCCCAGTCCTGTTTTGGGGTCACTCAGGGGAGATGCTGTGGGGTTGGATTTGGCTTTTTGCAGCAGCCTGCTTTAACGAGGAGTGAAACACCATTAATCAGGGTGAGAGCAACAANCCCCAGCCTTGCTCCAGGTCTGGTGGCTGCACCAGGTGGCCCAGCAGGACACTGGGAGAGGGACTTGGGGAGATGTGATGGCCCCTGAAGCCCAGCCTGCCTGGCAGAGCCTCTTCACAGTGTCTCTGTGCACATTTCCAGATGTACCAATCCCCTGTGGGAGATTGGGGAAGGGGGCCCCTGCTCTCCATTCTCAATCCCCCTCTGTGACTTGCTGCTCTCCATGGCAGGTGCTGGTGGTCAGCCTGGAGCAGGTGACAGCAGAGGCTTGGTCAGAGATGATGAGTGGGGTCCTGCAGGCCCAGTCCTGTTTTGGGGTCACTCAGGGGAGATGCTGTGGGGTTGGATTTGGCTTTTTGCAGCAGACTGCTTTAACGAGGAGTGAAACACCATTAATCAGGGTGAGAGCAACAAGATGCTGACGCCTCCTGATCCGATCTGTTGCTTGCTTAGAAGGCAAAATTAGATTCATCAAGTGGCCTGACTTAGTTAATAAATGTGCTGCATCTGATGTGGCAGAAACTGCCTGTCCTGGAGTTCTCTGGAATCTTTTGATAGTCTTTTTCTCCTAAAGAAAGGAGCAAACCCTCCTCTATAGGCTGATGATGGGTTCTTGCTCCTTTTGCCAAGCACCTTAATTTAAGCAGTGTCATGGCTGTCCTGCCCTCAGCCCTTCATCTTGTTTGGCTCACACTGTAGTGAAAGGAATTGTTCAAACGTCTTGCAAGGCCATAATCTGCCTGTGTATCAAATGAAGGAAAGTCTGGGTGGCAGGAGCTGCTGGGAGCAGAGAGCAGTGTCTGGGAGTGGAATGTCTGTGCCTGGCTCCGTGGCTGTCACAGGAGATGGATGATGGTGCAGGCAGAGGCTGCTTCTCCTGTGTGGCTGTCCCTGCCTGTGTTTGCAGGTGCTGTGTGGCACTGGTGCTGGAGCCTCTTCCTGGGAGGTTTGTAAATATGCATGAATTCATCTGTGTGCTTTGTTGTGTCTGGGGCTCGTAGTGTGGAGAATTAAGATGCAATCTTAAAAAAAAAGGGGAATTGGAAGTGGAAAAAGCCAGCCATAAATACTCCTTTTCAGTATCCTCTGGGCTGTTGCAATAGATGCATCCAGCCCATTATTCCAGTTTCTCCTGATGAGGTAATTTCAGGAGGTGTCATCCGTGCATGCCCTTGAGATCTCTGCAAGACACACTTGTGCATTTGCACCTTCCCTGCACCCTGGATCACTGCTGTCTGCTGCAGGATTTTCCTCTCTCTGTCTGAGAGCAGACTGAGAGCAGGGAAAGGCCTGCTTTGGGGTGCATGTGCAGGGAGCCCCAGCCAGAGCACAGGGGCTGCCCTTGGGGGAGGTTTCCAAAGAGTCTCTTGGTGTGGCACTCTGCCCCTGGGGCAGCAGCTGGGTGCTGGGTCTGTGTGTGGCCATGTACTCCAACAGCTCCTGTTCCCTCTGGAGCTGGGCAGGTGCAGCCACTGCAGGGAGTAGTTGCATAGAGGAAGGCTGCAAAGAGAATTTAAAGTGCCCATCAGACCCTGATGGAGATTGAGTTGATAAATGGGAACCCACGGCATCTTCTCCTGTGCTTTTCTCTCCTCTATAAATATGACAGGCCATGCTCAAGGAGCAAGGGGCAGGATTTGGGCCATGCCTGTGACCTTCTCAGTCTGCATCATTAGCCCAGCTGCTGCTGCTCCTTGTAGCACCTCTTTGTGCTAAACAGCCTTTTAATATTGATGTCAAGCTGTTCAGAAGCAGTTTTCAGTCCTACTTAACCTGCAGCTCAGCCC
Source organism: Hylia prasina (assembly GCA_013397195.1). Classification (NCBI taxonomy): domain Eukaryota; kingdom Metazoa; phylum Chordata; class Aves; order Passeriformes; family Sylviidae; genus Hylia; species Hylia prasina. The sequence continues at coordinate 161,427 of VYXD01012666.1, forward strand.
CACTGGCAGAGGCAGGGCTGGGCACTGGCTGCTGCCTGCCTGAATGGGCAGGTGTGTGAAGGGGGCACTTGCTGAGACCTCACCAAGTGCTGAGGCTGAATGGGAAGTGCAGTGCTGATGGGTCCATGCCAACAGGGTTGTGGTTCTGCCAGAGAGACCACACAGTCCCATGGGATCTGTGTCCTCAGGGGGACTCTGCCCCCAGATGCCCGTGTAGAGCCTTGGGCATGTTTTTGCTCGTGTTTCTTTTCTCTGAGCTAAGTGGTTTTAACTGCATTGCAGGTGATAGTGTAGGTGACTGAAGAAGAGTTAATTGTTTGTGGGGAACTCTCAGCTGCTGCAGCACCCTGAGATTCCCCTGCTGTCACTCCTGGAGAGGCAGCAGCAGAGGTGCTGTGTGGCCATACAGGGCAGTGCAGCACAGCTGGAACTGCTGAGGAGCTGCCGAGTAACTGCTGAGTAACGGCTCAGCACACCTGGCAGAGGGTTTGCAGGAGATGCAGATGTTTCATGGCCCCAGCTGCAATTTTCAAGCTTGTCCCCTTCCTGTAAATGAGAAAGCCTTGAAGTTAGCTTAAGGAAATTTTCTTAGTGCTCCTCCCTGGTCATTCCAAGGATGCTAATATGTTCAAACAAAGGATGAATTAGTTTCTGAAATGCCAGCCTCAGTTTTACTGTTGCACGTGACTCATAGCTGACAGTGATTTGCAGTCATGCTCTGCACAAGTACCCAGTCTGCAAGTCTCAGTGTAGAGGCAAAGGAGAGGGAAAGGTGAAAGGCATTTGGCATTTTGGCTAGATCTGGTGCCAGGGCTGATGCCACTGGGGAGCCCCATGGCTTAGTCACATAGTGACATGGAAAACCTAGGTTGGGAAGTAAAATCAGCCTTAGGCCCAGGATGGTGCCAAGCAGAAATGTGTGGAGGGAGCCATGTTGTGGCAGTCCTGTGTTCCCCTTGGCATGTCTTTTGTAGCTGCAGTGTGCTTGGAGCTCAGGGCTTTGTGGTTTTCTGAAGCTTAACCCTAGGCATAACCCTTACCCTTACCATAACCCTAAGCTGAGATGTGAAATCAGCCTTAGCCCCAGGATGGTGCCAAGCAGAAAGGTGTGGAGGGAGCCATGTTGTGGCAGCACTGTGTTCCCCTTGGCATGACTGGCAAAACGTGATTCCATGTGACCCAGGCTGGTAGAAGACAAGGGAAAGGCTTGAGCTGTTCCCAGGTCCAGATGTTGGAGCTCCAAGCTCCATTTCATCCCCTGGAAGTCGCTGCTCTGCTGGGTGGCAGCTTTTGGGTGTGCAGTGCCCTCATCCCTGCACGGAGCAGGCAGCCCGGCTGGGGGGCTCAGCCTTCCCTCCCGTGCAGGAGCCCTGTGGGGGACGTGGGCCCTGCCCCAAAGAAACATTGCATGTGGCACCCAGGTCCCCATCAGTTGAATATGGATTATTTGGGAGTGCTGCATCAATAAGTAGATAGAATGAAAATATTTTATTTATATCATGTAGCTTGTCCTCAAGAATTCGACCCTTTTAATGGACATAAGTAAACACAATTTTCTTCTGTATTTCCGCTTTTCCATTATAAAAAATGTCTTTTAAAGAAGCCTCTCTGTTTCCAAATGTGTCCCTCTGAAGAGCAGCTGCAGAAGGAATTGGTTTGACCTCTGCTTTTTTAATTGCTTTTTGCTCTGTGTTGGCCTAGAAATGGATGTTGCTATTGTGTAAATTACTGTGACGGTGGAAAAAGAGCTCATGAGACCAGGTGTGTAGTTTCTGTCAGGAAAATATGCTTCTTAAATGAAAAGCAGCATCTACCAATTCATGGGTCAGTCTGAAAATCCCAAATGTTAATTACTTAATTTTCTGCTATTGAGCAGCTCCATGGTGTCACTGTTTTTGTGGCCAAGGGCAGATTGAATCTGAAATTTACTGTGAGCTCCTTTCAGACTCTGTCAGGGGGTGTTCAGACTTCGGGGAACACAGCTCAGTCCACTTGTACAGACACCTGGACTCAGTGTGTGGCACAGTGCTCAACTGCTGCCTGTGGATCTTCTCCCCCTTCACTTGTGGAACCAGCTAGAAGGAAAGAGCAGGAGCTTTTTAACCCCCAAGGCTGAAGGTGTGAGCTTGTGTGGAATTGGCTGCAGTGCAGGTGGGGGTGCAGCCGTGGTGTGTGTGTCACTGTGTGCCTCTGTGTGCAGGAGCAGAGGGCTCTGGCACAGGCTGCTGCTCCAGCTCTGCAGGGCTTTCCTGCTCCAAGGGGCTCCCCACGGACACGGCTGCATCAGCAGGTCCCTTCCAGCCCCACAGTGGAGTGCAGCTCACCTTGTGTCTTGAGCAGCTGTGACTGTGGGGTTGTGCCTGAGCACTGCAGTGCTGCTGGGTCCATGAGTGGTACTCAGGGCTCTCTGTGTGCATCTGTGTGTGCTGGGGCTGCTGCTGCTGCAGGGATCTGGGGCAGGCTGAAGGGTCAGACCTGAGTGCAGACGGTGCAGCAATGGCTGGTGCTTGTTGGTGCTCAAGGAAATGGTTCCTCCCCTGTTTGAGAAGTGATTGCTGCAGCCAGGGCTGGACTGGGGGAGATGCTCCCACTCCCTGTGACAGGACAGGAGCACCAGTTTCTGCTTCCAGCTGCTCACCTGGGCCTGTGGGCTCCTGCCCTTCTCTTTTCCAAGCTGTTCTTGGAAGTACTGGTGGCAGCAACAGGGAAATGGTGCTCTGAATGTGAGCAAAGGAAAGGGTTTATTTTCTCATTGTGAACTCCAGCCCCTTCTCGGGTGAGGTCCCTTCCACAGCTTGGTGAACTCAGCCATCAGCAGATTGCTCAGCAAATCCTGGCCATTTAGCAGTGGAATACAGCAGTTAGCCTCCCAGAAAAGCAATCCTTGAGTTTAAAAGGCTTCTGAACTGATGGGTAAAGCTGAACTTTTGTCACACAAAGACCTCTCATCTTTTGAGAAAGCTGCTGTTGTAAAGCTGTGAGTTTGTGAGGTCAGTCTAGTGCTACCTCTTATGGTCTATGTGTGAATAAGCATTTGGCCTTGGAAAAATGTCTTCCCTGTTCCTCAGCAATAAGTCTCTGTGCTATCTGCAGTAGTTAATGATAGAAGCAACAATGCTTGTGTAATTAGCCCATTAATACCCCAAAGGACTCAGCATGCTAATTACTTGACACAATGAGATTAGCAAGTTGCAGTACAAGAATTCAAAATACTTGGATCAACAGCAGAATAACAGGTGCCCTTGGTTAGCACACCTGCTTGTTTTACAGTCCTGGCATGGAGTATTTTTGAAGAATCGGTATGCCTGGGGTACTTCTCCACTGTTAATTTACCCTGTGATTAATTGTTGGCCTGCAAGGCTTCTTGATTTAAATTACTTGGTACTTTCTCCCAGGATTAGGCTTCATCTTCCTTCATTTTACCAAACAAAATAAAACAAACAAACAACACCACAAAAAAAACCCCACTAAAACCACACCCCTCACACCCCCCATTATATTGAAAATTTTGGTTTGGGGGTATTTTTATGTGGTTTTATCACTATATTTGATTTCTGTAGGCTAATAAATCATAGCAAAACATTCAGTATAGTCCTGCTAGCTACACCTGTGATCCATTGCCTTGTAAGAGAACTCGTTAATAACCCTGACAAGCTGTGTATTAGTTGGAGATGGATGGCTTAGAATTCCTGACTGTGTCCTCAGAAGGTGGCCTTTCCAAAAAGCACCAGCCTGGCCTCTTGACAGGGGCACTTGCTTGGCAACACGTCCTGATGGCATCAGCCCTAGATAACTGATGGTGACAGGCAGAAGAGATGCGGTCTTCCTGCTGGGGTGGTGAACCCCAGATCATTTCTAAATGTCACGTGAAGATAGACTTACAGGGCTCTGAGTTGCAGGGTGGATTTTTTAGAGCAATTATTTGAACAAATTACTTAGGCATTTGAAGGTTTGCTGTCACCTAAAATATCCACAGGTGATTTGGTGAGCAGAAGCATCTCTGCCCATAAACTCTGTGTGTCAGAGCTGTCAGAAGAGATAAAGTGAGATGTAACCCAGCACTGCTTGATTTCAGGACTGCACTGGCAGGTGGTGCCTGAATCGCCCAGAACAAGATCCCAGACTGGTACAGAGGTGAGGAACCAGCCTTTGCAGAGTGGAGATGGCAGAGGGGCAGGTTAAAGTAATGCTGATCACTTGAGGGCTGCATTATAATAGGAAATGCACAGCCTTGACAAAGGTGTGTGGTTAAAAGTGAGGCTGAGTGTGTTGTGCTGGGTGTCCTGCCTGCCTGTGAGGGTGTGCACACATCGGGGTGATGCCATGGGGGTTCCCAGATGTTGTTTTGCGGCCGAGTGCTGGTTTCCAGCAGCCCTGGGGAGCTGGTGCTGCTGGCAGAGGCCCCATGCCAGGCTGAACATGCTTTGGCTGCACCAGCCCAGCTGGATTTGGAGCTCCTGTAGACATTTGTCCTTAAAAATCCCTCTCTTTCTTGAGGAGGTTTTTTTAATCGTTAATATTCCAGGCAGTGCCTGTGGATATCCTGGCTTCAGCTTGCAAATACTTTGTTTCAACTTTCTAATGAGTTGAGGCAGAGCTTCAGTTTGCAACACATGAAGGGCTTTTGCCCCTGTCTGGTGGGAGTGTTCAGCCTTTCCCAGAATCAGGCACATCATTAGGGTTTGCTGCTGTCTGTGATGTTTTGTTCCAGGAGACTGGGCTAATCCAAAGGACAGGGTGTTGGGTTGATGTCTCTCCCTCAGTTGCTTTCCTGGACATTTAACAAGTAGCTGCGATGATAATTATGGCAAATTGTTACTGTGTAAACATCCTGCTGACAGGTTGGATGTGTGTAATTCCTGTCTCCAAGCGGGGAGGGCTGTGGATTAGTGCTGGAGTGCTTTGTGTGATGTGTTTGGAGGAGGGCAGTTTGGGATGCTGCTTCTCTATTTCCCTGGGCTCAGGCTGCTGGGCTGCTTTTGTGATTTCATGATGCCCAGGCAGAGCTTTTGGCACTTCTTTACATGATGTAATTCTCCTTCAAGGCCAGGCTGGACAGGACTTTGAGCAGCCTGCTCCAGTGAAAGGTGTCCCTGCCCACGGCAGGGAGGTTGGAACAGGATGATCTTTGACGTCCCTTCCAACCCAAATCATTTTATGAATCTGCTTTATTTATTCATGGTAAATACCGTGGTAACTATGGATTTGTGTCTTGTTTATTTGAATCGTATTTCAGTCTGTAGTACAGCTTATTTTATTCCTTCCAAGCTCCCGTGTCTCTAACCTTTTTCAGATGCTGAGTTAAGTACCAGAAATGCCGGCCTCTGAGGCCCGGGACGGGGGGACATTTGTGGGACGTTTGTTATCCTGGGGCAGGGCTCCGGGTGGGCCAGCGGTGCTTGTGCCTTGACCAGCCTGTGTTTCTGCTCTTCCCAGTGTACGGGCACAACGTGAAGAGCAGCAACGACTTCATTGGGAGGATTGTGATCGGGCAGTACTCGACGGGCGCCCCCGAGTCCAACCACTGGCGCCGCATGCTGAACGCGCACCGCACGGCCGTGGAGCAGTGGCACAGCCTGCGCTCCCGCGAGGACTGCGACCGCGTCTCGCCCGCCTCCCTCGAGGCCACATGAGCCGGGGAACCGGCCGGACAAAAAACAAACCGACGACTCAAACACCCCGCCTCACACCCCACGCGCACCCCACGGCGGCTCCAGCGGATTCCAGCGGCCGCCGGCGCCCGGCCGGCCGTGCTGGCCTCAGTGATCCGTGTCCCACTGGGTGCAGCTGTTCCCCTGGGGCCGGACCTCTGGCTGCTTGCCCCCAGCACGGCTCAGCTGTTGGCATCCGGCACGGGCTGTGCACGGAGGTGCCGTGGGAAGCACGGAGTGGGTGGAGGAGCTGGGAGTTGCCTCTGCTGTCCTTCCAGTCCAAATCCATGGCTCATCCTTTCGGAGATACGTGTACCCATGTGCTCTCATTGGTGAACGTGGTAATTAGGCTAGAATATTTTTTTAAACGGTAGAACCTGTGGTGAAATCGATTCTGACTGCAGTTTTGTCCTTGTACTAGTTTTAACAGAATTAAGCTGCTGTTAGTGTGTGCGTTTGTGTGGCCCCACGTGGGACGGATCCCGTGTCCCGTCAGCGGTGACCTGCCAGTCCCGATAGCAGTCTGTGTGCGTAATAGATTCAGTGCTGATATAGCAAAATAAACATTTCCAATAGCATTTCTACTGGGAAAACCAGCTCTCGTCCTTTCAAACTTGTGCTGTGCAAACAAAGACCCCTGCTCCAGGGACTTTGGTGGTTGAGAAGACCCAGAAAACACAATTTTAACTCTCTCACAGACTGCAGTGGCTCTTTCTGTATTGTGTGTGTTTACCCAGGTAGTTCTTCAGGTCACCAAGTGAATTTAGCTACGGTCAAGCTGTCCTGTTGGTTGCTTCTGTACATTTTATTTTTCCACAGCATATTGTCTGGTATGATGCAGATTGTATTTTTATTGAAAATAAAATTCTATTTAATTGTGCCACATAGATTGGGGTGATACTTGTTGGACACACCTTTGTGCTGAGCTCCTTCAGTTATGGCAGAAAAAAACCCAGAATGTTGGCAGTTACCCCGTTGTTACTCTGTAGATGAACTGGGAGCAGTTTGAGCTTGTGCTGTAGGAGGCTGATCCTGTAACTCACAAAGGCTCAGGCAAGGGGCCGTGGTTTCAGCAGTTACTGTGGTTGACATTGATATTATTCCATGTGGGGCCTGTGGACAGCAGAATGAGCTCAGGACATCCATGACAGTGGACACAAGCTTTGCTCAGCACTGGGGATGAAATGTGAACAGAAGGTAATCTTGCCTGAGCCTGTCCTTGAAGTCACGAGGTGTCTGTTCCACAGGGAGGAACAGTCATGTACACAGGATACCAAAAATTGGTGAGGGTGCCCAGAGGGAAGGTCAGTAAGAGCAGAACAGCGGTGTACTGGGGAGCTCCTGCCCTGCAGGGCAAACAGAACAGCGTGGGAGGGAGAGGAGCAGGAGGGATGAATTGTGCTCCTGGGTGTGCAGCCAGCAGGTGAAGCACATCTCATGTTTGGTGAAATTGGAAGGTAACCCACAGTGCAGCTGCAGCTCCAGCTGGCACTGCGTGCACGACGTGCTTGTGCTGTCCCAGTGCTGGGAGCAGAGCTGGTGCCCAGCTGCTGTGCCAGGCTCGGGGCTGTGGCTCGGGGGCAGCACGGGGGGCTCAGTGCTCCCAGCTGTGCTGGGGGATGCTGCTGCCACGAGCCTGGTTGTTAGAAACCAGGATAAAAATTATTCAAGATCTCTGCTCCCTCTTTAAACATGAATGTTTGTGCTTTGGGAGTAGATTAATATGCGCAAAGTTTTTTTTCCCATCGTTTGCTAAAAGTTGTTTATAACACTGACTTTATCTGAGGATGGCACACAGGAAAGAAGGAAAGAGGCATGCCTTGACTTCTGATAATCCCAGTTCCTTCATTTTTAGTGCTCTGCTGGAGCAGTAGTCTTTTCCTTGAGCCAGATAATTTCCGATCAATGTATGGAAGGGGAGAGGTCTTCTTAAAAGGCTTTATCTAATAGGAAGAAAACTTAATATAGAAAAGTGGATTGAATGAGTTACTGTCTCTGGAGTAAGTCTGGATGCTTTACTGAAAGCTTGGTGTCACCCCAAATTGTTTATACTGGAATCTCTAAAAATGGGTCAAAAATGCTGAAAATTTTAATCTGTAGCTAAGAATAAAAAGGGAACAGTATTGAGAGTGTTCCTAAGCGGTTCCTTCAGTGCTGATATAAGGCATAAATTGGAAATTGAACAGGACCACAAAACTGTGTAGTATTTGTGCCTGTACTACTTTCCTTATGAGTGCAACAGTTAGAAAAGGATTTTATACAATGTGTTTAAAAATCTGAAGTTTATGTCTAACAAAATGTTGACCACAGGAAGGAGACATGCTGGATTATATTGGTACAGATTGCTGTATCATGGTTTTCTGCTGTTACATGATGGCATGGACCCAGCACGGACCTGGCAGATGGGCACAGAGTGAATTCCTGAAATAGCCTTGGAGCCCCGGGCACAGCTGGGGGCTCCTTCTTCCAGGCTGTTTAGGTGTGTCAGTGCATTGCCTTGCTCTGGGAAAAAATCCCAAACCAAACACAGGAAAAAAACAAACCCACCACCCCGAAACTGAACCAAAACAACAACAACGAAAGGCACCACACACTGGGGCACTGCCGTGTTAAACCCCGCAGCCCTCGGAGCCTTTCCCCTGCCTCCCTCCCCGGTGTCATCACGGCCCTCGCCCTGCCGGCAGCGGGGTCGGTCTGTGCCCCCCGAGGTGTCGGGCTGTCCCGAGCCTCCTCCGCCCGCGCCCCAGGGGCGCTGCGGGATGGGGACGCTAAGCGCCTCCTCGGGATGCACCGGGGGGACGAGGAGGGATGATGTCCTTCCTCGCCTGCGGCCCCGGGGGTTGACAGCAGCTCTCTGGGAGCAGCGTGCGCCCGAGCCGGGCTGCGGGCAGCTCACGGAGCCCCGGCCCGGTCTGGGATGCGCTGAGCGCGGGCGGGCTCAGCCGGGGCGGGCCGGGGGCANNNTGCTGGCCGCCGCCCTGCTGGCCGCACAGGCCTTCCCCCAGACCAACATCAAGATCAGCCAAGGTGAGTGCTGGGCGCTGGCCGCGGTGGTGGCGGCAGGGAAGGAGCGTGGGTGCCTCCCGCGGGGCTGGCAGCTGGCTTTTCCCTGCTCCAGAAATCCCTGACTTTGAAATCAACTTCCTTCTTCAGCATGGAGACGCGCCAAGGGCGACCGCGCTCCATCTCTTCGGGATGCCAAAGGTCTGTGGGCTGGCGTTGTTTCCGTGTACCGGGTCAGCCCTTTGGCCTTTGCCAGCGCTGCCGTGGCTCGGGGTTCTGCCGCTGGCCCTGCCCGGGGTGCGGTGCAGGAATCGCTGAACGAGGCACGCACATGAAAGGTGCAGGGTTCTGGCCATGCAGCCCAGCAGGACAGGCTGGGGGCCATCAGGGCTCCTCGTTTATTCACACTTCATGCATGTGAAACAAATACGGGATGCTCCCTTGTTCCCCTTCTTTGCTCCGAGCTGCTGCTGGCTGCTGTATGTCACTTAGGTTTCTTCCAAGCTTTTCCACGGTGCCGGTGCAAATGAGAGATGCCGCACCAAGTTTTTTTGAGCCCTGTTAGGTTTATTGGGAGTGTGAGTGGAAAGGGACTCCTTGAGTGCTGTTTGGTGAGATCGTGAGAAAAGGGATCGATACATGCTTGGATTTCCTGCCAGACGCCTAATCCGTGGGAGTTTTGCCAAAACTAATTAAGGAGGAAAAAACCCCTGCAAGATAACTTCTATCTGTCAGTGCCAGCTGTAAGAGCGTTGCTGCTGGTATTGGTTGTAGCCTCACAACTCCAAACATATCTGGCAGAGGATTTGAAGCTGTAAACCAGCTTGGTTTCATTAAAGAATTTTAAAAAGCAAAACCCTCGGTGTGAGAGGATGTCCCTCCCAATGTGCTTCAACTTATGTTTAATATTTTACTCGAAAACTTGTGACATCTGCCTTAAAAACACTTCAGGGTATGTAAAATACTGCCCAGTTATTCGATTCGTGTCCGTCAGTGGATGTACCATCCCCTGCAGCTCCATACAACCCCCAGACACACTGAGACCAAGGTCCCTCCCCTGATCACTTCCCTCGAAGGTGGATGCTCAGTGTGACACTCTTTCATCTGTTAATGAAAAACAAATACTGCAAGTAACATGAAGGTGGCATTGTTTGCCCATGGTGACTATAATGTCAGGGCTTAAGGACTTGCCTCTAAAGCCGTGGGTGAGTTGAGGCATCCCAGCATCACACAACAGCCCTGTCTTAGTCCCTGCCACACGCTCCTGCCCTCCAAGCCCCTGTTTAAATGCTTATTCTCTGGGTTTACTTAATAAAGAGGATGTGGTGGGATGGACGCCTGGCTCAGCTGGCACCCCAGCCTAGCCACAGGCAGGTTCTGCTGAAGTCATCCTGGGGTGGGTTCTGGGGGTCCCCTGTCCCAGCCCTGTTGTCTCACCCACCCCCTCTAACCCCCCAGAGCTCCAGCAGTGCCGAGCCTGGGTAAAGCCCTGCTGCTGGCCCTCCCCGTGGCCTGAGCTGGTGAGAGGTGACTTGGTGTTGGTGAGCACCAGGATACTGGTCCTGAGCCCCACCTCTGCCAGCTGGGACCACTGCCCATCCCTCACTCCCACCACCACAGCCCTTGGATCCTGGTGGAGGGGTTCTGCCCTGGGAAGGACCCAGACTTGCACGTGACAGGGATCTCTCAGCTCTTCTCTGTTGACATTGATTTCAGATGAGCCTCTTGGGCATTGATGGACACTCTCCAAACCCAGCTGCTTGCCAAGAGCTGAAGAGGCTCACTTGCCTTTTCAGGTCAGATGGCAGTGTTAGCTTATGGATGTGCCAAGGGGGGTGTCTCCTAGAACCTCTAAGTTTTGAAGGAAGTTGTCAGCTGTTGATGAAATTGCGTTCTTTGATTCTCTGCAACAAAAAAGGCATCTGCTGCCTGCACTGACCTGAGCTGGTCTGCTGTCCAAAACCCTTTGATGGAGCTGCAGCCCCTCAGGAATTTTCCTTGCCTGGGCATCTCTTGCCAACCTTGTCCCAGCCTCAGGTTTCAGCTCTCAAACCTGCAGATCCCTGGAAGTGAGGCAGCATTGCTCCTTTGGATGAAGTTTTCAGGAGCAAACCTGCTCTTCACCAGCTGAGTCCAGGGGAGCCATGTAGCTGGTGGTAGGCTTTTTTTCCAGCAGTGTCCTGAAATGAAGGGAAACCCTTGTGAAACTGGCTAGGATTTTCTCAGTTAATTATTTCTAGTTGGAAATAGGCCAGCTGGGGAAGTGAAAACTTTTTTGGCAGAGCGGTGCCAGCTTCTGTAAGATTTTGATAAGTGATTTTCCTGGTAGTTCTACAGTGGGGCTCAGCTAGTAAATAAATAAAAAGGCTCCAATTTGGCACTGACACAAATGCAGAGAGCACAAAACTTTATTTCTGACCCCAAATATTTGTTTTCCAGCTTTTCTGAGTTAGTAACAGCTGCTTGATCTGAATCTTATCTTCAGCCAAGCCTGAACATCTATTTTGCTGGTGCTACTTTAAAATATGGTCCTGCCCTTAAAACTGCTGCTGCATTGTAAATAAATAAATAAACAAACAAACAAATAAATAGAGAGCGAGAGAAAGAATCCTTGCCATCATTTTTCACCAGCAATTTGGGAACAAATGGATGAACTGACTTGGGGCTGGCAGGAACCCCCATGCTGCAGGCACTGGCAGTGCTGATCCTGCCCTGTGTGGAGGAGCTGATGTTTTGCTGGGGTGCTTAAAAGAGAGGATCAGGTCTAAAAACCCCCAAATGCTTCCCCTGTCACCTTCTAGATCAAAATGCCACACACAGCTGCTGGCTTAGGTTGTGAGGCTTTCCTGTAGAGTCATGAGTAAGCCCCTATACTCACAACCCTACATCAGTTTTCTTATGGTGTTTCTGCTACAAATATTTCAAATAAAGCATCTCCCCTAATTGTTCCTGCGTGAAAAACTGGGACCAGTAGTTCTCCTCCAAAGAGACAGCCAAAGCCTCTGATCCTGACCTAACAGAAAAGATGCTAATTAAAGGCTGACCTCCCATATTTTTCCTTTTGGTATATTTAACCTTAAATTCCTTCAGGCACCTCTGGTTCACTGAAGCTCGTCAAATTAATGCTACCTAATGGGAACCAGTATGGAATAACAAAGAAGGACTGTCTCAATTTCTGACTTGGTTTCAGCTGCTCTGAACAAACACGAGGCTGATTTTCCCTGGCAATTGGGGTGTCCATGGGCTGGCTTTGAGCCAGGACAGGGGGACACCCACTGCAATTAGCACTCGGGAGTGAAGGCTCCATTTGCTGGGGATGCTGCTGGGTTAAGCCCTGTGAATTTTGCCACCACGCTGCCAGAGGTGAGGATTTTGTCAAGGCACTATAATAAAATCCCAATTGCTGAGGCAGCTGGTGGTGCCTTGTCTGGCACAGACCTCTGGGCTGTCCTCGGCAGGAAGGAACAGCAACCTCGAGTCTCTGCAAGCCAGGACCAGATCCCAGCCCTGTCCTTAATGGAGGTACATGCCTCACCTGTGACCTGGTGATAAAGCTGAAGCCTCATACTGAAGGTTTGACCCTTGTTCTGCTTTGGTTTTGGTGGAGACAGGAAACCCTGGCCAGCATAATGAGGGGAGGAGAGCTTGGCTCCCAGGAATCACATCAGCTTTTGGAGTTCCTGGTCCTGCTCTACTGGTACAGTGAAGGAATTAGCATCTCCTAGGGCTGCTCTAAGGTATTCCCAGTGCAATTATGACCAAGTGTGAACCAAAGGACTGAACTCTGCATCACCTCTGAGCTGTCTTTATCTTACCCACACTCCCCAAAAGCTATTTTGCTCTTCCAGCCCAGCAGGCCTTATCTTTTTTCCTCCATAGCCCATAATTAGTGCTGATGGGGATGGGAGAGCCCCTTGAGCCCCTCAAGGGTTTGTTGCTGGAGGGTGCAGAGCTGTCCCCAGTCTCAGCTCCTCTGGAGGGATGGCTGGGGGTCCCAAGGCAGGTTGATGGGCTGACAGCCCCACAGGGCTTGGCAGTTGACTTGGCCTTGCTCAGGAGGCAAAAAAGACTTTGCATTTGTGGTTTGTCACCTGGGACCCCATGGGCTGGCTGGTGGCTGTTTGTAGAATGCTCAGAAATCCCCATGTGGAAAGAGCTGTTGAAAGATGAAATTACCACCCAGAGCTGCCAGCTCTGGCACAGGGAAGGATTTGGCTCTGTGAATGCTCACACAGCTGCTTTGGATTCACCTTGCCTTTCTTTTTCTCCACACTGTTGCTTCCCTTGCCTCAGCCACATCCCTTGCTGCTGCTGGCAGGGTTTTGCTCTCCCCACCCTCAGGAAAAGCCATTCCCTGGCCCCTCAGTACTGGAGGCACCCTGACCTCTCCAGGCTTGAGCCTGTTACCTGCTTGGATGGTCTGATGGCATCTGACGTGTGCCCTCACCCCCTGCACACCCACCCTGCCCACTGCCCCACTCGCTTCAACAGCAGCACTGACCCCAGACCACAGCTCCTGGGGATGTGGGAACTGGCTCAGGGGGAGCTGGCAATTCCCCCCTGTTCACAAAGCAGCAGCCAGGAGAGTTGAGTCCCGAGTGCTGCATCCTCCGCACACGTGGGGAGACAACGCGGGGGAGGTTGGAGCACCGCGTTAATGCCGCTGCCGTGTTTAGACAGCGGCAACTACAAAGGCTCCAAAAGCACATCCCGCCCCCACAGTGGCCTCTCCTGGGGCAATTCCCCGCCGTGCTGCAAAGCGGCAGGGGAGGAGGAGCAGCGTTGTGGATATCTGGGGGTGTTGGTGGCAGGCAGATAGGCTGGCACCGCTCCCGGCGGCACGCCGCTATTCCTGGGGCTGGGATCCACAGCCTACGTGCACGGCTGCATCCCGGCCCAGGGACAGCGGATCGGGCTTTCCCCGGAGGGAGGAGGTCAGGCTGTCCTTGCAGGAGGGCAGAACACGGCCATAACCCCGCAGCCCTGCCTGTCAGCTCCCGTCTCAGCACAGTGGCTCCAGTGGTGCTGATAGAGGCGGGAGGAGCGCTTATCTCGCTTTTCCCAGTACCAAATATCTGTGCCTTTATTTTAAGCATCCTCTACCTAAGATGATGTCAAGCTATTTTGGAATGTCCCTCCTGATTTAGACAGATGCTGAAACTGAGAAACCCTCAACTTGTTTAAAATGTGTTTTGCCTTTTGCAAACTTTTGCACAGCTCCTGCAGCAGTTGGGTTTTCCCTGCATGTGCTTGGAGGTTATTTGTCTGGGTGAGGTGGGAGCACTGGGCACTGCTGCCTCCACCACGTGTTCAGCTTCCTGGCCGAGCTGTCTCACCTCCAGCTGCTGGATGTCCTCTGCTCTGCCCCCAGCCATGCCCGAGCCTGTCCATGCCTACTCCTGCCCACTCTTCTGGACAGAGTACGAAGGCCACTGCTACCGGTACTTCCCCATCAACAAAACCTGGGCTGAAGCCGACCTCTATTGCGCCGAGTTCTCCATTGGCATCAGATCAGCCAAGCTGGCCTCCATCCACAGGTGAGGTGTGCAGAAACATGGCACAGCCTGGGAGGAAGGAAACTGGGGGCAAAGTCCCATTCCCACCTCACAGCCTCTGTGTCAGCTGCAGGCTCACGTTCCAGCCCACACATCCCTCTGCAGCAGCAGCCCAGTCAAGGCTGATGCACAGGTCACACCAAGGCAATAGAGAAAATAAATGCCTTTTCCTGAATTGGCAGGAAAACTGGCATAGTAGTCCCTAAATTTCCCCAAACTGTGTTTTCTACTCTTGAAAAAGGAATAGAAGTACAACATGATTACAGAGGCTTTTTTCCCTCACCCCTCTCCCTCAGCTCTCACCAACACTGTGCTCCTCTTGCACAGGAAAGTAACCAACAGCAGGAAGAAGCAGGGGATCCATTTGCCCAGGGGTGCTGTGTTAGGGTGAATGCTTAGGGACACGCCTGACCATTTGCAGACAGATCCCTTCGATTGCCCCGTGTTGCTCTGTTTTGCCAGCTGGGAAGAAAACGTTTTTGTGTACGACCTGGTGAACAGCCGCGTGCCCGGCATCCCCACCGACATCTGGACGGGACTCAACGACCTACGGCAGGTGGGACCTCCCTGCAATCGTGTGGGAAATGGCTCTGAAAAATTCACCTCTCTGTGTTTTCCTCCTGGAAACCCACTTGGTTTTCTTCTTCTTTGCCCCTCATACCCCCTTCACTCACAGGTGCCATAGGGTCTGTGGTGCAGCACGTAGAGAAGCTTGTTATTTCACACATTCCAGTCTGCTTTTAGAAGATAATTGTTACTAAAATTAATAGATTAATCAATAATTACTCATACCACATTTTATTACTGGATTAATAGAGTGTTGTACTGCTGGTCCAAGAAGAGCAAATAAACTGAAAAGGTCTTCAGTGTCAAAAATCACCAAAGTTCCATTGTTCTCTTGTGATACTCTGTGACTTTTGAAAGCTGACATGTTGGAAAAATATAGTCTAATATGTTAGAAAGAAAAATGGAGACCATGAGGAGAACAGTCTCATATCAATTTTTTGTAGATACTGGAAAAGAAATGGAAAATGAAAAGGAAAAGAAATGTAGAACTGGGTGAGGGTGTTAAAAAAAATATAGATTTACTTTCTGGGCTTCCCCTGGGGAAATGCTGTGAAAAGTGTTCTTGGTATTCCAGCTGTAAAACCCAAATGTGCTGTTTGGACTTTGCTGAGTGGTGTCTGTGTCCCTGGGCTGTGTGGCACTGGGGATGGGACTGGGATCTGCTGAGTGGTGACAGCCTCTCCCCATGTCCCTGGGCTGTGTGGCACTGGGGATGGGACTGGGATCTGCTGAGTGGTGACAGCCTCTCCCCATGTCCCTGGGCTGTGTGGCACTGGGGATGGGACTGGGATCTGCTGAGTGGTGACAGCCTCTCCCCATGTCCCTGGGCTGTGTGGCACTGGGGATGGGACTGGGATCTGCTGAGTGGTGACAGCCTCTCCCCATGTCCCTGGGCTGTGTGGCACTGGGGATGGGGGTGAGGACTACATGGGAGTGGGCCTCCCACCCTCTGCAGCCACAGCTCTGTCGTGACAGCCTTTCTCCACTGGTCTCATGTCAGGAGGGTCACTTTGAGTGGACAGATGGCTCCTCCTACGACTACCACTACTGGGATGGCAGCCAGCCTGACGATGGCATCCACTCCATCCCGGAGGAGGAGGACTGCGTGCAGATCTGGTACAGACACAGCAGTGGTGAGTGCCCAGGGCACCTTCAGTGTTATTGGTGTGTCAATAAAATCAATCTACCATGGCTCCTGCTTTTCTGAAGAGGTTGCTGGCAGGCAGAGGATTTGCATTTTAGTTTTTTAGTATTATTTCCTTTTATTTTCTTTACAGTGGAAAGCTGTTTTTCCTTTCACCGTGTACATACATGCGTACATGCTCATCTTCCCTCTGCTCCCAGCCCATCTCCCTCTCCCATAGTAGCAGCAGGGCAGGGGCATCAGCTGCCTTGAAGAATTACCAAATTTAGTCAAAGGTCATATTTTCCCATTTCCCCTACCACAGGGGAAACCTGTGGAAACACTCATTGGTTTGCCAGCTTTTCTCTCCCATGCTTGGGCCAGGACATCTTGCTGAAGTGGGACAAGACCCTGCCTGTGTAAAAATCCCACTTCACACCTCACTGCTGGTGAGACCAGCCAGGTGTGTCCAGGCCCCCCAGATGTACCTAAATGTCCTGTCCATGGGCAGCCTGTGGATAACTTTGGGGAACAGGAGTGTGTTTGCAGCTGCCCCTCCACTACCAAGTCCAAGCTGAGGCCTGGCCTCCCCTCTGACACCCCCCAGATGAGGCTGCTGGGAGGAAACATGACTGTGAATGGCACAAATGGGAGAACATCCAGGGAAAGGCTCCCACAGTGGCAGGAGGTCCTGCTCTCAAGGGCAGTGCATGGTTCCCTCCTTTTGCCTTTTTTCAGCTAATGCCTTGTTTTTTTGGAGGGTAGCACTGCGCTCCTGGAACGACAACGCCTGTGGCAGAGCCTTCCCCTTCGTCTGCAAGATCCCCTCACTGGCCCTGGACTGAGGCTGCTGGTGCTGCCCACACCCCCCTTCACTCTGGGTCACCTCTCCAGCTGTGCCAGGGAAGAGCAGTCAGGACATGGCATGGGTTGGGAGAGCCATGGAGCTGCTTGGATCCCTAGCCAGTCCCTGGCTGCAGAATCCCTCCTGGGAGTATGGTGGGGATGAACCTGGCACTCAGCAGTGACAGGAGCTGCATACAACAGCAAAGGAGCCCCCAGGCCCGGGTCTGGCTTTGGATTTCAGATCAACTATCACTGCGTGTTAGAGGAAACCCATGATGTTACCAATGCACCAAATTGTTAGCACCCAAAAATAGCCGTGTGTAGGAAATGCTTCTGCCTGTTGATCTGCAAAGAGTGGAGGGAAAGTGTTATTTTCTGTTAACTTATGCAAAATGCCTCTTGTCCATGTTATTTTTCTCTCTGCTAAAATAAACTGCAAACAGCAGGTGGAGGCTCCACTGTCTTTCTTGCACTGGAGTAGCAGCGATTCCCTGGGGACTTGGGGTTTCATGTGAAAGAAGTTGGTTTTTCTCCAATCTGCTCTGTATTACAGAGGTGTGTTGGGGGAAGCAGCTGCCTTGGGAAGTTTATTTTATTGGTCCTGACTGTTTTTTGGGCTGGTGGGGCAGCCTGTGTGCTCACCCTGCCCTTTGCCTGGCCCCAGCAAACACAGAGTCACCATGGAGGGTGTGAGGCAGTGCCCAGAGCTCAGCAGCATCCCCGAGCAGGCAGGTTTGGCCCTGGCTGCTTCCAGAGGATTGAGTGAGCTGGAGGGCAGGTGAGGGGCTGACACACACCAGCTGGGGGTCTACCCATCCTCATAACCTGCTCCTGGCTGGGGAGAGCTTGCACTGTTTGCTGCAGCCCTGTTTCCTAGTGAGATGATGTTTTCTCCCTAAGTCTTTGCTATTGTCCTCTGCTGCACTGGCACCACAGAAGTACTTCTGTCTCCCAGGTAAATAATGTTCTGGGGAGGTGTGTGTGCCTTGTTTGAACTGCTCAGTGTGGAGATGGGACACTCCTCCTTGGACAAGGGTGGGTTTGCAGCGTTTGGGTGCAAGTGGAGCTGTGCTGGTGCCAGGGTCCAAGGCAAAGGCAGCACTGTTGAGGGAAAAACAGGCTTCTCTTTCAGGGGACACAGCTCTCATGGTACTGCTGGCCCAGTCAGATGCAGCAAATCCAGTGCTCCCCAGGGAGCCCCAGGGTGTGAACTCTGATCCCTCAGAGCCCTGTAGCACCCAGGTGGCTTTGCAGGTAGCCCTGTGCAGAGGGGTCCCTTGCCCTCTCCTGGGAGCCACGAGTCCCTTTTGTCCCTGCTCTGGCAAAGCCACAGGGTCTGACCCATCTCAGCTGCTGCCTGCAAAGATGAGTAAAGCATTGTAATAAAATCGTCTGGTCCTCCTTGATGGCACCATCTTACAAATATAACGTTCCAAAACAAAGACTTTCCAGAGTGATTGCACTGGATGCAGTTGAGGTCAGTAGCTGAGGCTCCACTGGGAGCTTGGAACAGCTTCCTCAGATGGCAGTGGAGCTTTCAGCTAAGATATGTTTCCACTTGGAGAGAAACTGGAAAATTTGGTGGGGGTAATAATGGTGGTGTAAGTGGAATGTGTGTGCTGGGATAAGTTTCTAAAACAAGAAAGTGCTGACACCCCTGATTTTGTATTACCTATAAAAATATTTTTATATGTATATAAATGGATAATGCAGATAAATGAAACTATATTTTTTTTTTTTGATTTTAAAAATTAATATACACACTATTCATATATTTATATGGAAAGTTAGCCATTTGTGTAGTTTTCTGTTCTGGATTTCAGCCCTGGATGTGTTTTCTAGAGGCTTTTGTTTCACCTGAAAATAATAAATCACGTGTGGGTGAGAGCAGTATGTAAAGAAACCAGCTGTTTAAAAAGAAAGCTGTTGGATGCAGCAGGCTGGGTAAAGCTGATGTGGTCTGTGGCAGAAGGGGGTTTGAAGAGGCAGGCGTGGTGCAGGCTGATGAGCTCCTGGTTCTGAGCTGTGCTCCCATCTCCGTGGCGGGGCTCAGGCACAGCACAGGGAGTGGGGACAGCACAGCCCAGGGTCCCCTCGGGACCACTGGCAGGCCGGGGGCTGGATGGGATGGACAGCCACCCCACGGGGAGATGCTGCTGCTGCCCCTCCCTGTTCCTCCTGTGTCTCCCGTTCAGAGGAGCTGGGAGTTCATCACGGCTGGGGATTGCTATGCCGCCCCCAAAGCATCCCAGTGCCTTCCCTGCCAGTGGTATGAGATGTTTCAAATGAAAGGTTAAAACCTTCCCTTGGGAAAGCGTTTGAAGACCTGGGCCCTACTGTGGTTAAAAATATTGCTAATGGGGAGCCCAATGAAAGCTGTCACCTCCAATTAACATCTTCATTTCCAGGTAAAAAGAGCTGAACATGCATGACCTGAAAGTCAGGACCAGAGTTAATAGGAGCTTTGTTTCCCAGCCCCCCTGTCTTCTTCCTTTGGCTCCAGGGTCCTTACTTAAAAACCAACCCTCTGTCCTTGCCAGTGTCTTCTGTTTCACAGTAATCAAATAAAATTCAGAAAACAACAGGAGTTTTCACCTCCTTAATGAACTTATAGTGAATCTGGCTTGATGAAAGATGGGCCATGCCCTTTCTCTCGGCATGGACAGTTCCAGACTCCGCATGGCCTGGAGCAACTCCAGATTCCAGGCTGAACTTCTTTATTTTTCTGTTCTCCTTGTCCCAGAACCCCTCACTCCCTTGTTATCTTAAATGTCTCCCTTCTGACTCACTCTGTGGCACAGACAATGGGAAACCTGGCAGCAGCAGGACTCCATGACACCTCTTCTTCACATCACTTGCAAGTGACTGACTCCTGAGGGTCTTTTTATGACACTGATTTCCGTAGGGGTGGAACACCTTCTTTTGTAATGCAGGGAAGCTGCCGTAAGTGTGAACAGTGTGTGATGTAGCCTGAGAGTGAACCAAAATAGTCTTTACCCTCCTGTACCCTATTTCTGAGCTGTAGAGGCACTATTGCCCCCAGCCCTGGCATGGCAGTGGGGAGAGATGGCCCTGCCTGCACCTCTGACCTTTTGATTCCTTTGATTCCTACTCTGAATATTTCCTGAGGTGTGCTGTTGGATGTTGGGGTATGGGAGATGGATGTCACAGCTTACAGGAATGCTGGTGCTGCTCTGGCATAGCCTGGTGAGGATTTTCCTCCCCAGTGATTATCTTGACTGCTCCAGTGCCTGCTAGGCTGGGCTGGGCTGTCCTTTCCTCTATTAATTCGGTTATGATTTTTTTTTCTTCCATAAATGACTGGGAGAATAAGGGCTGCACGGCTGAATCACGAGCTTTTTCTTGTGCATTTCCCTTGGATTTAATTGCCTGAGTAGTGTCTCAGCTCCTGCCCTGAGGCCAGGATGCCGCAGAGTGGTTCCCTTTGACAGAGAACAAAAATATCCCGGGACCAAAAACGTGCTTTGAGCAGTCAGAGAGGACATTACAGACTGGCTGCAAGAGTGAGCTCCACCTCCAAAAGAACCCCCAGCCACAAACCCGTGTGATAAATGACGTTGCCCATCTGTGCAATGGGGTTAGTGTTAAATCCCACAGCTTTAGTGCATCCCAGATGTCTGCAGCAGGAGAGATGGAGCACTGGGGCACAGGGAAGGTGAGCAGGATTTGGCCCCATGCTGTGTGGGTCCCAGTGGAGGTTGGCTTAACTGAGATGCTCCTGCTGTTCTGCAGGAGGGCTTTCCCATCCCACCTTGTGCCATCTGCTCCCTGCTGCTGCCAGGGAATGAGCAGGACAGTGGGAACCAGTGGGGACAAACCTGCTGGGAAATGGATCTCTGTCTGGGCAGCCTGAGGACTCAGCTGCAGCAGCCATGCCTCCTGAAAAAGGCATGAATCAGGCTGGATTTATACACCCTGGAAGCTGCTGGTTTGTAACAGCACCTGAACCAATTGCAAAAGTTCAGTGAAAATTCCAACAGCACCAGTTCCCCTTGGAGAGGCTCAGAGTTGCCAGGGGCTCCTGCAGGCTGGGGGACCCTGGGATGGGGCTGGCTCAGCACAGGAGCAGTCTCATGCCAGGGCCCATTGTGCTTTTGATTGTTCCCTTTTGGTACCCCAAAAGTCTCCTCCTCTTTTGTGGCCAAGGATTTCCAGGCCTCCTGAGAAAACTGCCTTGGTGAGGAGAGCCAGCTGAGGGCAGGTGCCCCTGTCCCTGTTTGCCACAGGCTCTGCAGCACAGCCTCCTAAAAAGGGTGCTATGTTTCTCATTAACCACTTTTGCTTTGCTGGGGCTCAGTAACTTGGCTGGAAACTTTCATTCCTGTGTGCAGGTTGCCAGAGCTGCCACTGATGAGAGGTAAAGCACAGATCTGGAGGGAACACAATTCCCACTGCGGTCCCTGCTCGGAAAGCGGCCAGCCCTGAAGGACAGAGCTGAAGCACAGGTGACGTGAGAGAGGATCCACAGCTGGCACTGTGCATGTGAGTGCCTGGAGCTGGTCAGGGAGGACAGGGCTGTTCTGGGCTGATGCTGAAAGAGCTGATGCTGCTCAGCAATCCTGGCGGGGTCCTGGGCACTGCGCTCCTGCTGTGCTGGCAAAATGTAGCTGTATTTGGGAATCTACCAAAAAAGTCTAGTCCAGCTCTCAGGGTTACCATGGCAACTAGATATTTGCTCATTTGTATTTCTTGAAAATTATACTGGGCTGCTGATTGCCTCGTTTGTGAAGCTCTTTGTCAGGATGCCAACAAATCCCTGTTTGTCAAGGGCTGCGAGGGAGCGATGGTGCTGTTGTTGAGCAGATTTCTGAATGGGAACTCTGATGGAGTGTGGGTGTCTTATGACAGCATCCCTCCCACAGACACCCAGGAACACACCCCTGGCCTAGGGAGAGGGTGCTTGCTCTGCTCATTCCCTCTGACATCCATTAGTCCTTGTGCTGTTGTTTGGGTTAACATAAAATCCAAGTGACTTGTCATGGGAGACCACACTCAGGGTGGGACAGGGAAGGCTTGACAGGAAGCTGTCTTCTTGCATGGAAAGGAATCAAATAAAATATTCTCCTCTGGATGTTCTTGAGAATCAGCCACAGGGTAGGAAGGCAGGAGGCTTTCCGTGTCCCCATGTGTTCAAGGAAGGTGAGAGCCACACGAGTGGAGGGGCCCTGGGAGCAGCTGAGATGGGATGTGATCCTGCTCCCAGGGGAATAACCACCATCCTCTGCTTCCAGAGGGCACAGAGACTTTGAGGCTTGCAAAAATGCCAGCTCAGATTGAATGCTTACTGGGTTTTGGTATTGCAAAACTGGCACTAACTGTGGAGCAGTGGGAAAGGATGATGCTGCAGGGCTGGCTGGAACTTTCAGAGATGGCTGTAGAAGAGGATTGGGCGGGCTCCTCTTTTTATCCTGACGGAAAAATTAATTTGATTTGGATGCTGTTTATGCTCTAAGGCCCTGGGTTCCTGAAAGTCAATTGACCCAAAGGGTCAAATTAAGCAGCTGTTTAAGAGCTCAGCATTCCTTGTTAAGTATTTGCTTAGAGGCAAAAAGCCACTTGCCAGGAGCTCCTCTTCTGTCTTGTTGAGATAATTAAATTAGGAGCTTGTCCACATGAGGATGTAACAGCTTTGTGGGGTCCCACTCTGCTCAGCAGTGCTGGTACAGGTGCCCATGTGGAGCACGGGGGCTGCTGCATCCCCATCCTCATCCCCATCATGAGCAGCTGCCTCTGTCCTCACCACCAGCATGGGTTGCACTCAGCAGACACTGAATGTGAAGATCCCAGGCAGAGGGAGAGGAAGGAAACAGCAGCAGTATGAGCTAAAGCAATTAAATGTGGTATTTCATCAGTGTGGAGGGCAACTGCTTACAGGAAAGGGCTGTGGCCTTTATTAATCTCCGAAGCATTATATGAAATCATGGTCCCAAATAAATGCAGAATGCAAATGATGAATGTAATAATCCAGTACGAATAACTGCCCTGGACTTAGATGGGTTGTGAAAGTGATTATAATATAGTAATAGCAATAAGGCAAACAGCCCTAATGAACTCTTAAATGCCAACTTTGCAACCTGCCCTTTTTTTGTGCACTGACTCTATCAAGGGATCAGCAGGAGCTGGCTGGGGCTGTGTGTCCCTTTGCACATGATCCCTCTGATCCCCTGTGTACACCTACCCAACTGGAATTTCAGTGTTAGGGCCCCCTATCCACACAGGCAAGGCAGAGCAGCTCCTACCCTGGCAGTAACACAGTCAGGGCACTGAAAATCCTTGCTCAGATTTGATGGGTTTGGGTGTATTCTGCATCTACAGCAAATTCACCCTTCCCTGCACGTTGCCCTGGCCCCTTGGGTGCTCACTGCTGCAGGCATGTCCCTTGAAGCATGACTGCCAAGGCAAAAGGCCCCCAAAGCATCCCAGTGCTGGTGGCTTGGGTGCCTTTAACCCTGGGTACCCCCAGGATGTTACTTTTGGGAAAGGACTGGTGAATTTCTGGGGAAGGACTAGAGAGTTTGTGGCTTTGGGTGGAGTGGGGTGAGGTGATGATGAAGAATGCTGCAGTTCTTGCACTCCTGGGTTTAGAAACAGCCATACAAGACACAAAACACCTGTCAGGGTGGGATTTTTAACTCCAAAATGCCAGTGCAGGCTCTCACTGCTCATGTTGTCTGGCAGCTTAAGCCACCAAATTTTCTCTTCCATTACTTTCTCTACTTTTCTGGTTTAAACTGGGCAAACCCAAAAAAAGCTGCTGTTTTGTTTGAAGAGTTCAGTGTAGTGAATGACCCATTTTTCTTCTTGGATGAGTCATGGATCCTCCTTTGAAAGATCTCATTATTAATATGCCATTTGGGGGATATGTCTGAATTTTCCAGCAGTAGCAGCAGCCTTGTCTGTGCTCACCAAGGAGCCCTCACAGTGAATGGCATATGCCAAACGGCTTCATGCAGAAGATTTAGTGTCTGTGTACTTTCAAAGGATATTGCTTTCGTGCTTAACACTTTTCCATATTAGAAATGTGTTGAAATTCTTCTCATCAGCAGGAGAAGGGGATCCCTTCCCAGATGGTGCTTCTCACAAAAGAGAAGCAGGAGAGGAGAAGGGAGGTACTTTTAGATGTGCAGAATGGTCACAGAGTGGGGTTGCAGCTCAGGGAGAGCAACCATCCCACCTGCATCTGGGCTATATCCCAAAGCCCTGCTTTTGCTTCTTGCACAGACCTCACTGAACTGTTGGCAAAATGAACCCTTGTGAGAGATGCCCCCTGTAAGGGGAGATGCAGAGTCCAACAAGCAGAGAACAGTGTAAAGTTATTTTAGGAGGAGGCCAAACGAACCATTTGCGCTGTCTGAACCCCACCTCAGGTGGAGCCAAATGCCCTTTTAAAAATGGTGTTTTTATTTATGAGCTAAGATATATTTTCCCTAATATTGGAGCTCCTGCCTCCAAAACACCACCCAAAGTGTGAGTTTAAACATTCCCTTCCTAGTCTAGTGAGTAGTATGGTAACTCAAGGGTACCAAATGCAAGTTGACAAAGGATAACATTGCTCTCATTTTCAATTTGTTGGTTTTTTTCCCTGAACTGCACTTTCAAAACTTCGCTTCTCTGGAACATCTTGCCAACACTCAGTCTCCAGCAAACCTAGTGAAAACACTTAATCATGGAATCATAGAATGATGTGGGTTGGAAGGGGCCTTAAACATCATCTCATCCCAGCCCCTCTGCCATGGGCAGGGACACCTTCCAGCCCCACCTTGTTCTCTCTTTCTCCCACCGTGTGCAGAATAACCAGCATCGAGGTCTCCCATGGACATTTCTTCTGCACTTGAGTCCAACTACATGATTTTGAAGTTCCACTGATGTATTTGGTAAGATTTACACTAGAACCTGATTTCCGGCTGATTGTATAGCACAGGAAGTTGTGGTGCACATCACCTCGTTAGCCTGATTAGCTGGCTGAGCTGAACGATGAGCGCTTCGTGCTCTGATGAGAAGAGCTGAGAGAAACAGAGCCCAGTAGTCAATCAGGGTTTTGGCAGCAGGGAAATTTTGTGACTCTCCAGGTGCTAGGAAGGGCCCTGTGGATAACTGGCTGTTTGTGCAGCTCAGCTCTGCTGGGAGACCAAGACATCCTCCCGTTCCATTAGTTTTTCACACTGAGCTTTGCCTTTTTGTACAGTCTCATTCTCAGGAAGGCAGGGGCTGCTCTAGGCTGTTGCATCACAAGCTATCATGTGCAGGGGACAGGGGAAGGCAGAGTCATTCCAGCTGCACAATTTGACAAAGGATGCTGTTAACTTTTTTCCCCCCTCCCCTAAACAACACTCAGAAGATGAAGAACAGGTCACTGACGCCCGGCAAACGCCTGGATGCCCAGCCCATCATCTGCTCAGGGTCGGAGGGGATGACCAGGTGTCCGTAAAATGATTCGTGTCGTGTCCTCCGTGGGTGCCACTGCTTGGCGGGGCCCGGCGGCTGCACAGGGGCTGCACAGGGGCTGCGCCAGCAGCTGCACCGTCCCTGCCCCACGCGGCCACCGCTGCAGCCCCGCGACAGCCACCCTGGGGCACAAGAATGTCCCTCCGACGTGCCTCGCCACCGCATCCGAGAGTCTCCCGTTCGCAGGGAGCGTTTCCAGCGGCACATCCGTGAGAACGTGCTGCCATCTCTTGGCTATGCAAATCGGGCGGCACAGCCGGCTCACAGCGGCTCCCATGCAGCTCGAATTGCCGGGGAGAATGTCACTTAGGCTCTTCTGCTCTGTGTGGTTTTGCCACTGCTCCCTTTACCCTGTGACGTGACCCTGGGTGCGAGGGGAGAGCCCTCAGCACCGCCTGAGGTGTCACCGTGGTGGCCCCTGACAGCCCAAGCTGAGCATCCAAGAGGCCACACCGAGTAGTGGGACACCTGCAGCCCTTTCTTCCAAAGAACATTCTCAAGTGGCTGTTTTTAGAATTTCAATCCAACATAGATAAAGATTTTCTGTAAATTTGAAAATTATTTACTGAAAGTAATGGAAAGTCTCAGGCTCACCTGTTTGCTTCAGGGACACACTGCAATATCCAGAGTCACGTAATGAGCCCTTTCCTGGGCTTAAAAATGGAGCTTACAAGCAGCAAACAAGAGAGCATTCTATTTTACGTACAGTATTTAGTCTGTGTGGGGTCCAGGATTGAATGGTAACTACTACCACCAGGCACAACAGGTTTCAGAAATGAACTTCAGAATATCTGATCCCTCTCTGGTGAGCCCCATCCAGAGGTAAGCATGACTCAATCCATCCATCCATCCCACAAAATCTACCAGTATGACTTTTTTCAAAACAAACAGATTATGCTGTGACAGCTCCAGGGTACCAGCAGCTGTAGAGGTTATTTGTTGGAATGACAGCCCCTCTTTTTCATTTCTGTGAGACCATATAGTTCATCTGTGGTCCTTTGAAAAGGAAAAGAGAAAATGGAAATTATTGGAAAAATATAAGTGAGCAGTTGTGGCTGCTGAGGCTGGATGTAGGAAATGCAACCTGACAGCTCACTTCCCACACCAGGCTGGAGCCCAGCTGCCACCCACACTGCAGTGGCATGTTCTGAACCCCCCAGGGTTGGGTTGTGTTCTGTGATCCCTTCTCCAGTGGGGAAGCGCCCACCACTGGCACTTGGTTCAGCTCCACCAGTGGTTTGGCTGCAGCTGCAGCAGGGCTGAAATACCTCCTGGGGGTTCACTCTGAGTTAAATTCTCTTTTTGGGGTGAATGCTTTTGGGAGAACAGCCCAACGACAGTCATCCTGACCAGCTATCATGAGCACGTGCTCTACAAGTTCCTCCTATCCTTCCCATGGTGATAAAGCCAACGTTTGAGCAAACATAAAAAACCCTAATAATTGCCTGGGGAGATTATCAAATCAAAGTGTGCCAGTTTGATTTTTTTTTTTAATGCAGATGTGATCCATTTGTATGCAATGTCTCTGGTAGTGATGTAAGTTGGTTTCCCAAATATAAGGCTCTCAATAAACCACTTTTCTGATACTGAAAAATAAATTCCGAGGATGCTGCACTGAAAGGAGTCAGAGGGGAGCACGGGATGAGGACCTGCTCTGAGCTAATAGCCCATCGCTGAGAATAAGAATGTTAAATTGGTGCAATTCAGGCTGTTTTTCTTGTCTCTGCCCAAATCAACAGCAGTGAGTCACCGCGGCAGACAGACGGCATCAGCTGCCAGGGTGCTCGCAGCGCCTCGGAGCGCAGGCTGCCGAAACCTGCTGCTTTCCTCTGCTGCTGACAGCAGTGGGACTGAGCCCGTCACCCTCAGCACCAAAACAATGATCACTCCATGGAAACATGCCCGTGAAGCCAGAAGCCAGACACCCTGCGTTTCATTTTCAATCCCAAACGAAGCAGCGCCCTGCTCCTGTGCTGGGATGGGAGGCTGTGGAAGATTCCATCTGAGTGGACTCCATGGAAGAGGAGCCATGAGATGGGTGGCCCAGCGCTCCTGCCTGGCCAATCCCACCGAGGCAGCCCCTGAGGGTCTGAGGGTTGTGGGACTGTTGTGACGGTGATACCAGAACCCTGCAAGAGGAGCAAAGCAAAGCTTTGAGCCTGCCCTGCACCACCTGCACTCTGGCCACCCCTGTGCCACCACAGCGCTGCCAGAGCATCCCCGTGGATGCAGAGCCAGCGTTTCACCTCTCTGCCCCAGCTCAGTGAGGATGCAAGTGGAGCAGGCTCAGGCCCAGCTGAGCTATGCCAGCACTCTTTGGGCCCCTGCAGCTGAGTGCCTGCCTCACGGAGACTGGGAAATCGGGTGAGGAGAGGGGAGCCTGGCACTGTGGTGTCCTGGCCCATACAAATTCAAGATACCTCCTAACATGTTTCCAGATCCACGGCTGGAACACCCTGCAGGTACCCACTTGCACAGAGCTGGTCAAGGCTGGTGGAGTCATATCCCTCCCTCATCTGAAGGTGGAGTCCCCATCCACAGAGATATTGTAAAGACAGGTAGATGTGGCACTTAGGGACAGGGTTCAATGGTGGACTTGGCAGTGCTGGGTTAACAGTTGGGTTAAATAGTCTTAAAGGTCTTTTCTCACCTACATTATTCTGTGATTCCATGATGAGTGCCCAAGACTCACCATGGCCCTGCAGGTAGGAGGTACCACCATTGCCCACCCCAAAACCTCCTGGCAGAGGACCAGCACAGTGCTTGGCAGGATGGAGTGGGCATCCTGGGGCAGCGCCAGGCACTGTACGAGCCCTCTCTTCCACATCTGAACACACACATGGCCAGTGACTGGGGAATACCTGGATTTATCCAGGGAAGCTGCAGGACATCGACGTCACAGAGCAGCTTTTGCTGAGCAGCTTGATATGATTTAGAAAGGAAGTAGAAAAGCCTCAGTACTTGTCATTTTCCAGGCTTGATCAGCATAGCTTAGAACAGCCCCTAATACCAGCAAAACCAGAAAATGGTGAGACATGCTGGCAGGACCTGGGAAGGCCGAGTTCAGTCTGCTACAGAGGTAAATGTTTCAGTAGCTTTTCAAGGGCAGTAACTATGCCCTTTTGCCTTGGAAATCCTTATCACCACAGATCCTCTGCCCCTTGCTTTGGAATGGAAATGCGGCTGAAGTTAAAGGAGTAGAGCCGAAAGCTGCTGTTTCCCCCCAGCTGCCGCTACACACAGAGCCATGGGGTGGGGAAAGCGTGAGCCTGCAAAATCATTGCTATCAACACATCAGCCCGACTGACCGCCCCGGCTCTCCGGAGGCACTCTCCCTTGAATACCAACCTCTCAGATACCAATCAACCAGCAGGCAGATTAGATTAATTGGATTTCTGCATCTAGAGCTGATGCTGATGTCCGCTGATTGGAAACCACTCCAGAGCACGGGCATTTAAACAGGAAGGTGTTTCCCGTTTGTTTCTCAAAGGAGATAAGGGTACACAATAAGAGGAGGCAGAGGAGACCAAGCAGCTGAATTAACAGGGAGTTTGGTGAGCTTCTGGTCTGAGAGTTACAACAGCCTCAGGAATTTGCTAATTAGCTGCGTCAGATCATTATCTTGCCAGCCAGTGAGTGAAAAAGTAATTCAGTTTGAGCACACTTCCCCCCCCGCTTCTACTTAGAAGCATACTTGGCACTTCTGCATCTCCATGTGCCGTTGTGATGCTGCCCAGGTTGCAGGTCATGGATCTCCTGGCACTGTGGGACACAGGGACACAACCACCCCCAGCCCCAGCCCCTGGGGTGATATGGCGTTCAGCCTTGCTCCTTGCTGCTGCAGGAAAGAAAAGGAGGATAAAGCATCAGGGTTTGGGGTTTTTTGTTTGGTTGGGTTTTTTGTGGTTTGGGAGGGGTTTTCTTTGGTGAGCAGTGTTGCGTTTGGGTTTTGAGTTTTTGTGTTTGTTTGGGTGTTTTGTTGTTGTCCTGGGTTTTTTTGTGGGTCTTTTTTGTTGTTGTTTCTTTGCATCCAACGAGACCCTGAATTACATCTCAAGGATGGGACCCTTTAGAGAGGAATTCAGTCTTTAACTGCTTTCAGTCATAAAGGACCACATGTTTTGGATAATATTGAATTATTTTAAGAATATATCTTTGGTTTTCTGAAGGGAACACTCTGATAGATTAAGACCACAACTCTCATCTCTCTCTTTAGGTCTGGCAGGGGGTGCCCAGAGGAGGCTGTGACCCCATGGGGAGCCCAGGCTGCAGCAGGCTCCTGACAGGACCTGGGAGAGAGGGGCCCATGCTGGAGCAGGTTTACTGGCACGATCTGTGACCTTGCAGGGAGCCCACACTGGAGCAGGCAGTTCCTGAAGGACTGCAGCCTGTGAGGGACTCACACTGCGGAAGTTCATGGAGGACTATCTCCTGTGGGAGGGACTTCATGCTGGAGCAAGGAAAGAGTGAAGAGTCCTTCCCCTGAAGAAGGAGGAGGAGGAGGTCCAGGCACCATAGCAGATGTTCCTCCACCTGCTGGGGTGCATGGTGAGACAGGTTGTGTCCCTGCAACCCATGGGGACCCATGGTAGAACTTGTCCCAGACCGGACTACAGCAGGAACCCCTTGCTGCAGCCAGGCTGGGAACAAGAGAGGAATTCAGTGCCATGTCAAACCCCATAACCCAGCCCCAAGGGACTGGGGTTGACATCCTGCTCTGCTTTCCCCTAACATACAGCATGGGGAGTTCTCAGCTGAAGAAGCTGAAACAATTGCTTTTGAATACATTCCAAAACTAATTTAATATACAATGTCTGCTGGGACTGGGTGAGTCAGAGCACTGTGATGGGACTCTGAATGTGCTGCAATTTATTTGTACTGAAGTTTAAATAAGATTGATGGAGCCATAAAGCCGTTATTGAAGAGGCTTCATGGTGGAGCCCAGAGGGAAAATGAAGCATAACAACAGGCTCTTGATTCTGTAACATCCTCCCACCTCACTGTGGGGTTGTGATGGTGGTAGGTCTTTGTTGGCTGGGTTTGGGTCCTCAGAGAGCTGTGGGGGGCTATAGACTGGTGTGGATGCCTGGGACTTGTAAACATCACCAGAGCTCTGCAAGAAAAATTCCCAGGAGATGAGGGGTGGCTTGTAGATCTGTATCTAGTAGAATGATGGAATAGTTAGGGTTGGAAGGCATCTCTGGAGATAGTCCAGTCCAATCCCCCTGTCAAGGCAGGGTCACACAGGAATGCATCCAGATGGGTGTTGAAGGTCTCCATAGAGGGAGACTCCACAACCTCCCTGGGCAGCCTGTTCTGGCACTCTGCCATCCTCAATGTAAAGAAGTTCTTCCTCATGCTGAGCTGAAACTTCTTGTGTTTTACTTTATGGCCACTGCTCCTTGTCCTGTCACTGGGCACCACTGAAGTATTTGGCACCATCCTCTTGGTACCTGCCTTTGAGATATTTATATACATTAAGTTAAAGGTCAGTCTGGATTTTCTGGTTTGATAAGAGATTTTGTCAGAGGTTGACCCTGAGGAAGAAGGCTTTCAGACCTGGTGAAGTCTGAGGCCAGCACAGTGGGATAATTGCTCAGTGGTTCCAGTGCCTTTGCCCTGCAATGAACCCCACCAGCAAACCCAACCAGGCTGGAAGTTGTAGACTGCTCATCTGCCACCAATGCTTTTGGAAGCAGAGCAAAGGAAATTGGATGGATAATATAATAAAATTAGAAAGGATTACTGGCTTTGGTTTGCTTTTCAAAGATTAGGAAGCTCTTTCAAGTGTCTTCATTTATCACCTAGATATAGACCAGCACAGACAAATATATTTATGGCGCAAGATATCTCTAAAGGTCTTTCTTCATGCTTCACAGCTGTGAGGTATCAAATCCTCAGCTTTTTTTTTGTGATGATTCATTCAAAGTAAGCTGTAAAGACCAGCAGCAAATAGAAGTGAAGGTGTGGCAGCCTGCAACCACAGGCTGGGCATCTGAGGGTCCCAGGCAGATCCACTCTCCCAAAAAGTGCTCAGTGTGCTTGAGCGGCAGGGATGGTAGGGAAGGGTCACAACAAGTCTGCTCAAAAATATTTACAGACCTCCTATTTTGGCTGAACCCTCTCCATTTGGGTTTGTAGAAATGTTTAGTGGCAGCTGCTGCCTTGAGGTTTCCAATGCTGCGTATGTGTGGCTGACAGGTGTGGTATTTCCCACTTGGAAATCTTTTTCCAAACATGCTGGAACCTCAGCCTCAGGGCAAGAACAAGAAAGACTGGTGATGCACCACGATTTCTAGCAGGGATATTTCTATCATTGCTGGGTAAAAAATGCAGAAGCGGGAGGCTTCTGGATAATTCAGGGTCTGCAACTGGGTGTGTGTGAATCACCAATATGTTGACATGTACTCATTTTAGTAAAATCTGGCGTTTGTTTCACTAGTAGTGTTGATGTACAAAAGGCATTGAAATTAAGTGCTGCATGTTAAAGATCAATTAGGTTCTACTCCCACAGAAAATGACATTGGTATTTGGAAGACATGTGCACCCACGTCCTCCTTACGCTCACAGGGAAATTTATGGCCCAGCTTCAGAGAGGCCATTTTCTCTGCAATGAACATCAAAATTTGGTTTCTAGCTCTGCCCCTTCTCCATTTCAGTGTGTTTTTATGCACAGGGAGGAAGGTCCTGGAAAGAACAAACAATTCAGCGCCAGCTGGGAGCCACCTGCTGCTCATCAGTCTTTCCTGCCTTCTCCTGGAGCTTCTTTTCAGGGACCAAAGCAGCTGATCCATGTCAGTGTGCTGGCTGCAGATGGAAACATCACCTGCTGTAAGAGCTGCACCCTGGGGTCATAACAGCAACTTAAGGGGCGAAGAAGAAACACCTTCCCAGGTACCTCCAAGGGAAGTGATGTGGGATCAGTTTGCCAGGCTGGTGCCTAGGGCTTTGTACTGCTTTTTTAGAAAAAGACATGAGGCACGAGAATGTGTGGTAAAGGTACTTGCCTGCATTACCAAGAACACTGAGTTAACATGTCCCAGTTCCCAGGGGCATCCCGGTGTGTGTGGCACTGGGCCCTGTTCATTGCTTGGTGTGCTCCTTTGCTGGTTTGAAGAGGGGGCTCTTGCTGCTGATTTTGTACTTGAGCAACTTTGGATATAACCTCCCCAGGATCTTTGGCTTGAAAAGAAAGTGATATTTCAAGGAGTTAAACACTTCTCTTGGATGCATTATTCAAAGTAATCCTTAAATATGGGGTAGCACCTGCCTGGACTTTCCTGTTCCTGCAGCTGGTGTTGCAAGGAGGTGAAAGAGGCTGTTGCTCAATGCTTGTGACTAACCAACCCTTCCTGCCCACAGCCCTTGACAGGAGCACACTCCCTCCATCCCACTTCAGCCCTGCTGGAACTCGGGGTGCCCAGCACGGTGCTCTGAGTGAGCAGACCTGGGCCAATATACCCCTGGGGAAAGGCAGCTGGGGCGGTCTTTTCACCCTGATAATTTCCCTGATGTGGTCAAGGGGGCTGGAGAGGGGCTGCAGTCATGGAGGAAGGGTGTGCTCAAGAAACACCTTGCTGCCAGCAGAGAGGAGAAGTGGACAATGTGGGGTGATTCTTGCACTGAATCAGTTCACTGGAGTGGTTTTGCCTCTGTGCCTCCCCGTAAAAGGTGTAGTTGCCCACTTTGGGCAGGACTGAGCTGGTGGAGTGAAGGCTCTCCCCTTGTGATGAGGGCAATGTGCTTTTACCAAACAGGTAAAACACAGGGCTCCTTCCTGCCATTTCTCCCTCTTTCAGACCGAGAACTTCAAACACTGCTTCATAAAGTATAGGGACACCTTTTCCTGTGTTTTGGTTTATGTTCTCTGCCATCCCTGCATGAGAGAGGCAAACTGGGTTTGGTACAGATGAGGTACAAAAGTGCTTTCAGCTGCTGTGAAGACTGAAGAGACAGAGGGAGGCGTATACTCTGCCTCGTGTTTGTACTGCGTTTGTGGATGTCATTTGTCATTTCCAGTGGTGTGTGCACGATTTTGTCAGTTTAATCAAATTGCTCCTTTTAACACGAGATTTGCCCAGGGGCTTCTTTCCATTCCTTCCTCTGTTAGGTACGGATCCAGCTGGGCTTGGGGCCCGGGCTGGGCACAGGGCAGCGGCGCCGGTCCCTGTCTCTGGGGAGGCCCGGGGGGACCCTCGGCCACCACCGGCGTGCGCGGGGCAGCGGCTCAGAGGGCAAGGACGGCTGGGCGTCACCGGCTGCTCGGCCGTCTCGCCTGCTGGGGACTATTTTTAGCACGATCTCAAAAGTGCCTCCTCGCCGGCTTCAGTTGCTTAGCAGCCGCCGCGCCGGCGTGCTGAGGATGGAAGGGGCCCGGCTGCTGCACACGTGCCGGGGTTTCCGTGCTGGCCGCGGCCGGCTCAGCCTCGCCGCTCCCGGCGCCACAGGCCGTGATGTCCCCTGCGTGCAGCAGTGACAGCCCTCCGGGGTTCTTGCACCCCCTGCCCTGCACTCACCCCTCTGGCAAGCAGACCCTTCCCTCTGGGCTTGCTCTGTTTGGGAACAGACATCAAAAAAGGGGCTTGGGCTCAAAACACGCCCCTTGTAGAAGTCCCGAATCCACGGCCAAGGAAACGCGGTGCAATAAACCTTGGCAGGATGCTTTGTTTACTCTTTGGTGAGCCATTTTATTTTCAGATGATCTGTTTTCTCTGACATAATGTAGAATTGCGTGTGTCTAAAGCTGCCTACCAGAATTGCTGGTGTCTGAGAGGGGAATTATATTTGTTGTGAAGTCAGTGGTACCCTCAGTTAAATTAGGGCTCTCAGAGGACAAAACCAGTTGTTTTCTTGAATTCAAACTCTGGTACTTAAACTATATCTGCTCAAATTGATCAAATCAGATTGCTGAGCTACAGATAAGTCTGTAAATGCATTAAGCTGAAGAAAGATTTCTTTTAAGTCTCCATGCCCTGACAGACTCCTTTAAAGCAAGAAAATCCTGAAATGAGTCACTGCAGATACAAATACAATACACACACAGGGACTGGTTTCCAAAATGGCAGGAGCCCAAGCTGATGAGCAACTGTAAGCATGTCCCATAATCTGACAAACCTGAAAAATTAGTCTGAGGGTGTCCATGCATTTTGGGGCACATCCTATTCCTGTCTGCCCAAGACCCTCCAGGACATGCTGCAGCTCCTGTTCCTGCACTTGCATCCCCTCATCATGTGTGACCAGACATGAGAGGGAGTGTGTCCAAGCTGGAGAGTGGTGATGCAGAGCCACAGGCAAAGGAGGCTCTGGGAAGAGGAAGGCTGCAAGGGAGGGCTGTTGGAGTGGGAAACTGTTTGATCTGAGGAGCTGAGGGAGGGACTGGAAGTCTAGGAGCTCCTTGATAACCCACTGCCTGGTTATCAGGGAGGGATGTGTTATTGCAAGGACAGATGCTATTTCAGGAGGATGCTGCTTGTGAGACAGAAGGTCTCTGTCAGGCACCGGGGCTGGAACGCTGATGGCAGGAGAGGGTTTCTGCTGTGTGTCAGAAGCTGCCAGGAGCAGTCCAGCAGCATCCAAACCAGAGACTGGATTTCTGCTCAAGGGAAATAACTGCTGAATATCACACCTGTTTAGTCTGGAGTAGGTTATGCTGCTATGTTTTACACCCAGGATCCCATCTGGAGCATCTTCACACCCCTCCTAGGCTGTGGGTAGGGATAAGAGGTGTGAGTGCTATCATTCAGCATGAAAGCCCTCTGTGCATACCTGTAGTCTTATTGATTTAGCATAAAAGGCAGAAATCAAATATCAGTTCAGCCTTATTTGCCAGCTTGGTTCCCAGATCATGCATTTTTATAAAGCCATCCTACATGCTTTCTGTAAGCGAGAGTTATAGGGTGCCACTCTTGGTAAATGTCAGCCAAAAATTAAGCAGGGTGTGAGAATGGGGCAGTCATGCATTTCCTGCAGTAGATGGTGACACCAAGGACCTTTCCAGTAGCTCGTGCTACTACCCAGCTTGCTGGGAACCTAGCACAGGGCTCAAACAGTGTGAGGAAAAGTAAAATCCAGTGCTACACAAGTAGTACACAAAGAGGTGTTTTGGTTTGGTTATGGTTGGCACCCGGGAGTAATATTTAATCCCTTTAAGATTAAATGGTAATTTCTGAGCTACTGCAAACTCTGCATTTCAGGAAAATCATTCCCTTAAAGCATGCTCAAGTGATGGAACTTTCCCCTCTCACTTTGTCCTCTTTAACTGATGTACAGTAAAGGATGTGGAGCCAGTTACTAAGCTGGTTTTCCAAACAACCCTGGGAAAAATGGATCTGGCAGAGAACAGCACCAAAGAGTGGAGAGTTCTGTCCACAGAAGCAGGTGTGTGTTTTTGCCGTTGTCCCCCAGAGACGACGGAGGATCCAGTGCTGAGGTGTCTGTGCTCCCAGTCCTCTGCAATTCCAGCCTTGTTTTCAGTGTCTGGCATGTGTCCTGGATGAATCAACCCAGCATGTTGTGCTTGACTGACTGCACAGGCGTGCCCCGAGGTGGTGCTGCAAAGGTAATTCCTTGCCTTTTTGCTCCTGTTTGTCACATCAGCTCTTGTGCCCCTATCGATTATTTTCAGACATTGCGTAATATTAAAGTGTGCAGGTAAACCTCCTCCCTCCGTCCTTGTGAGACGCTGAGAGAACAGCTTTGTGTGCTCTCTTCAAAACAGCTAAACCCATGAACCTGTGCCTTTGCCAACCCAACCCCCTGCTGGGCCTTTTGACGTGTTTAATGAAACACTTTCTGCATTCAAATTCCAGATGCCTCAGAGCGCTCTGCCACCTGCCGCCAGCTGCTGCTGACCTGGGCTTTGCTGCAGCTGGGTCTGGGCCTTATATTTCCTATACTGTAAAGTAAATTTGAAATTTGAAATAAGGTTTATGTGGTTTAGGACAATGCTTTATCCTACTACTTGTTTGCTTAAGGCTCTTTACTTTGGCAAGCGTGTCAGGAGTGGGAAAGGAAATGAGTGTCACCATTTGTCACACATTTAGTAATGTTGCATATAGAAAGGTAAATGCCAAGTGTACATATGCCATTTTATAAATAAATGCTGGCAAGGAAAGGCGATTTCTACCCAATTATGTGCCCTTTTGGATGTAAATGTTATGTATGTGTGGTAATATTTGGCCATCTGCTGCTGACAGCAAGAATTGCACGGGCATGGCAGGAGGGAGCCCCTTCGCGCTGGCTCCTGCAGAGGCTGTAGCCAGGAGGGAGGATCGGGGGGACCCCAATACCCTGAGAGATGCTGGGATCTGCTCCACATGGTGGGAGGGGGCTGACAGCCTCATCTGGGCTTCCTGACATCTAAAGAAACCTAAATCCAGGTTGGAGCTCACCATCTTGGTCTGTAATAGTATCTGTGGGTGGCAACCAGCAGCTGACTCTGCTGGCCCGTGGCAAGCTCTCCTAGGCTGCTGGGAAAGTTTATGTTTCAGTGGCTGGAGGCACTTGTAGGAATGCATTTGCCTGATGTCTGTGAGCTAGAAGGTCATGGGCCACATCCAGGAACAAAACCTGGGCAAGAGAGAAAAAGGAGAGGTGTGAGGAGAAAGAAGGGGAGATGAAAAACCCACAGTGTGGGAAAGGTCTAAATTAAAAGAAGTTGGGAAAGCTTGTATTGTGCTTTACAAAAACAGTTCTGTAAGGGCATGTGATTTTGCATCGTGCCCAAAGGAAGGCATTCAGGTGAGCTCTGACAATACTTGAGTGTCTGATCCTCCTCCCGTCAGAGGGAGCTCTCAGCAGCTCATCCCTGGCACCCCACAGCAGGTACTGAGGTGGTGTTTTTAGGGGTGAAAATAGAGGACGTGGCTTTTAAACCCCCACAAACATAGTGAGTCAGGGAAGGTTTCTAGAAGAGAGATAAAAAATAGCACAGCCATTTGCTTTTTGATCTTTCCTAAACATGTTTGTTACATCTCCTTCTGCTCAGTTAAGCCTGAATTTTCTCAGCACAGCCAGAGTTCTGCCCTGCAAGCCCATCCTCAGCAGAGGCAGCTGAATTATTGATCTGTATCCACCTGTATCAACCTTGAGCCTCCAATGTGGGTTGTGAGCTGGGAGGACATCCTCCACAATTTGAGCTAGACCTGGGTAAGAGGTGACAAATGTATTGCAGGATGCTGAATCAATGGAGTTCAATAGTAGTGGGGTCCCCTGGCTTGCCAGTGCCGAGAGCCTCCAGCATGCACAGCTGTCCTCAGCGTGTGCTTGCTGCTGCTCTGGTCTTCTTGGGGGAGAAGGGGAAATTCTCATCTATCAAAAGTTATCACCTGAACCCCACAGCCCCTCGTTCAGCACTGGGGTCATTGTACTGCTGCAATGGATTTCTGTCAGATGGGACTCTGATTGCATCTGTAAAAAAACATGCATTTTTTTACTTTCAGCTGTCATCACTTTGAAAATCACTTCTATGTGTGACAGGCAATATATTGATTCACTTCTGCTCATTTGCTTTCCAACTCAGTTTTTCATTTCACATTTCTCAATGTCTCACTAGAAACCACTCAGGTTTGTGCCCTTTCTGTGACAGGGCACATCCTCACACTCGACAGTTTTGGATACATTTAGGACAAGAGATGTCTGCCACAAGGCTTACAGCTTGGCTTTTTATAAAGACCTAAACAATTTTCATAACCTGGATCCACCTGCTGTTTCAAACAAATGCAGCCCAGGCTTGCAGAGCTTGAGTACAGTGTTGTCACTGTTTTGTTGCAGCACTATGTTTTTGTTTCAGTTTAGAGTGAAAAATAAACCTTCAGGAATTGGTGGAGATGTCCTATGGAAGAGCAAGGTATTTGTGTTAGAGGTATGGGGACAAATTCCTTGTTATGGGGCATATGGGGGGTACCTTCCTTTGACCAAGAATCCTGTGCAATTCCTTCACCCTGCTAAGTGAAAAGCTTTGTGCTCACTCTTACCACAGTCCTTAACTGTAAGTAAAAATCTTTCCACACACAACTGAGATCTGTCTGTGGCCTACAATAGCAATTGTATTCTAATTTTCTCTCTTATTTGATAGTTTAATAATATCCTGAGTAGCACTTCATGCTACTGTTACTCTTGCCACAGCTGGTGCAGAATGAATATTGATCCCTTACACAGCTGGAGACTAGAATATTCATGAACACTTTCTTTTATGCTGTTTCGTGTTAATATATTTAGGGTTCCTCTTTCAAATCTGCTTCTATTGAAGAAAAAACCACAAACCTCTGATAAGCAAAGGCAGGAGAAAAGGCAGTTTCAGATTAGTGTTCCTGATGTTCATCCTCTTACCCAGCTTACTGAAGTCAGGTGAGACATAGAGCCCCTGCCACTGGGTCAGCCTGGGCCATATTCACCTTTAGGTATGGAATCCCCTAACTTCAAAGAGAATATTTGACCTCTAAGGGGCATGAGCCACTCCCAGAGCCTGGGATGGTAGAGGTGCACTCTGTGGGTTTGCCTTGAGAAACTGCTGAGCTGCATTTTGGGCTGTTATTCCCTGCTCCAGGACTGGCTGTTGCAGCAACAGCAGAAGATACACCAGGATGGTGAACTGCAGGGCTGGACCAAAGCAGACACAGAGTCATTTCTTGCCACAAGACACAAGTGGTACATCTTTGTGGTATTACTCACATTATGTGAGCAAGATCTACGTCTGGACGTCTGAAGACTGTCAGCTTTGCCCACATGGATAAAAGACGCTAAGGAAACCTCCCCTGGGTTTTTAGATGTATTGTGCTCTCTGGGCCTGACCCGTGTGTGGGGCTGTGCTCGCACCAAGTGTTCCCAGCTCTCTTCAAGCTCTGTGGATTTAATTGGCTTCCCAGGCAGGCACCTCTCACCACGGTCTGTCCTGTTGGCAGCCTTGGAGACATTTTGCCATTGTTCTTTCTCACTTGGCACACGAGTGAGTGTCTGCACATGGTGTCCAGAGCAGCCAGGTCCAAGTCACTGATGACATCATGGACTCTGGAAGAAAAATTTCCTCAGGGAGTAGGGCAGTGTGTGCAGCTTTGGGCTAAGTTCAATAAAAATTCACTGTTCTGTGTAGAAAACGAAAATGATGGTCAGGAAGATCACAGGGAGCAATAACGCTGACTGCTAGCAGAAAAAGTGCTGGGTGAGCCCAAAGTCAGTGTGGTTGTACTTTATTCTGTCCCAGCAATTACATGTGTGGGATGAACCCAGCTCTCAGCAAATTTGTCCTTGTGCCTTGGTGGCCCTTTCCCTCTCACAGGGGCAAACTGTGGTCCAGAAGTACCTGCCAGGACTGAGCAGCAGCTGACCTAAAGGAGGGGATTCTCATCTTGCTTTTCCTCAGCAAGCCTCCTGTCTGGGGGACCTGTCACTTCAGGACTAGAGCCTGCCGAGCCCCAGGTACTCACTGTAGTTTCCCTTTTCCTTCTTCTTCTTCCTTTACTTTTTAAAAAGCTGACTGCTTGCAGCAAACTGTAAAGTCCTCTCTGCTGACATTGCTGCAGGAAAATTCACGGGCTTTTCTTGGTTTCCAGGGAATATTGCAAGCCCCAAGGCAGGGAAGAGTCAGCAAGGAGGGAGGGAGGAGGAACAGGGCCAGAGCTATTCAATAGTCCCGGGAGATTTGCATCTGTCAGCTAATAAATGCAGTAGCATAACAATGGAATTAATTTTAAATCACCTAAACAATCAAAGAGTAATTACTTCATTTAATTATAAGTAAGATGAGGGAAACAATAGGATTTAATTTCAATAATACCTCTACCAACTCAGCTATGATTTTAATTTAATTTAAAGTGGCAGAACTTCCTGCATTGCAGTACCCTGCCTAAAAATACCATGCTTTACCTTCACCACTCAGTCAATAAACCATGGTATGGACTTTGCTTAATATTCAGCACCTGATTGAAAAAGAAAACAGGGCCCTACACTTTCTTTTAAAATTACATTCCCAAGTCTGTGCAGCAATATCTGTTATGAGTGCTCAAGTTCACTGGGAGAACCCAGCACTAAGCTGAATGATGACCTGCTCATTTGGGAATTACTTCCTAAGAATATTTTTTAGATCCCCCCAAGTATTGTAGTTCCTTTAGAGAGCACAGAGCCATCTCAGGCTCTGCCTGAATGGGCTGAGCACTCAGCAACATGTGAGGGGAGTCTTCCAGTAGTCCCAGGCTGGGGTAATGTATCAAAACCTGGGCAAGTAGAAAGAGACAAGAGAGCAAAAGTAATAGCTGGATTTGTTGGCTGCAGGCGAGCTGGTGTGTGACACAGCTGGAGAAGTTTTGGCTTGCTTTCTTCTGGTTTTTTGCCCTTGTAGTTGCAGGTTTTTTGGGTTGTGGGTTTTTGCTGATATTTTTAGCATTATTCCAGTTTGGTAGCATTTAACTTTGTTGCTATAATAACTGCTGCAGAAATTGTCATGAGGGAATTTATTCTGTCTTTGTGAGTATGTTTGCACTGCATGAAATAAAGAAGGCCTGAGGCAAGCTATTGAAGAACAAGGAAAAGACAAAATATTGACTCAACAATTCAGTGAGCATCATCTGCCCACTGTGCTTCATGAACAAGGCATGGGTCCTACTTGAAAAATCTCCTTGATCACATTATTAAAGAATATCTTGAAAGGCAAAGAGACAGGAGAACTGGAGACAGCTGCATGGCCTAGAGTAAGACTGATAATTTTTGAATACTTGACTTCACAGCATGAATATATAAAATCCATACATGATTCATATAGGTATGTAAAGGAACTGATATACCAGACATATATTTCTAAGTCATGTAAATCAGTGTTAGTGGTTTAATTTATTCTCGTTCTGGTGCTTGTTGCTTTTATTAAGAGCAGCTCCTTCTAATGTCCTGAGTCACTTCAGAGAGAAGGACAGAGGATCCAGCTCTAGCTCCTCCAGGCAGCTCTCTCAGTCCCATGCCTGGGTTGTTGTCAAGGAGACATATCTCTGGCATACATCTTCTCTGTGGCTTCTCCTCTTAGTATGCTTTTCCATTGCTATGGAGACTATCACAAACTCATTTAGCAACTCCCCAGTGCCCCACGAGGAATATGTATTTCATAACTCACTCCTCAGAACAAGGAGTGCTGTTTAATTTTTGGCTGCTCACCTGCATGTCCAGCCGGGCTATGCCAGGCACTGTTTGTGCTGAGCCCTCACGAGCTGACACAGCACGGCTCTAAGGGCAGGGCCACACAAAGGTGTCTTCAGTGGGGATGGTTTGGAAGCTGAGACAAGCCTCACATGTGGGAGGGAGCCAAATGCTTGTCCTGGCTACTTGGCATAGCTCTCCAAGTCCAAACCCCTCTCCTTCTCCAGGTCTCCAGCTGGCATTCTGCTGAGTTCTGAACACAGGTGAAACTAAGAAAAATGCCTAACTCTAATAGTGCAAAGGGGAGGGAAACAGGACCACTCTGCTGGCCTGTGTTGCAGGGCAGGACAGAGGGAACAGTGCAGCAGGGCTAGCAAGGTGCAGGGAAGCAGTGAGACAAGGATCCGTGGCTGGGTTTGATCAGCCTCCTGATGCTGCAGATGGGCTGCACCCCTCAGGGCACTGTCAGACAAGCAGTGGCACCTTGGCTGCCAGAGAGGTGTGAGGCAGCTGCACTAGAGACAGCAGCAGCCCAACAGTGGCACCAGCAGCCTGGAGGAGCCCAGGTGCGTGCTCTCAAACCACTCTGGCCAGCACAGAAGTGTAGGCTTTACTGAGAAAACCAAGATATGAGAGAAGTTATCACTCAGGATTTGCAACAGCTGCTGCACAGCAAAGCAGTCACTGCTGGCTGAAAGGCCTGCAGCACTAGGCTTGAGCACACCAGAGTGTCTTCCTTCCGAGACACAAGGGAGAAGGATCCTGGCAAAATGGTCCAACAGGGACTTAATACCATGGAAAGATCCCTTCCAAAGTGGATGCAAGTAAGCAGGCAAAAATAAATAGGGCAGCCTATAAAATAATCAAGTCCCACGTTCAGGGTGGGAATTATAACTCGTAGGTCATGCTGAGATGGCGTATGAGGCTGTGGTTCCCAGCTCCCTGCCCTGTTTCCCCACTCCAGTGCACAATCTGACATATTAGCATAATCCTCAATTCCAGTTTGCATTAATATGTCAGTCTATGCCCTGCAGTACCTCAGGAGCACATAGACTATCATCTGGCTACTGGGGCAGGAAGGTCATAGTAGGGCTCTGAAATGGGAACAGTGACTCTGTTACCTTCCCTGTGTAAGTCAGAGTCCATCTGTACCCAGAAATCTGTAGCCAGATAGTCTCAAAATCTCCACCTTACTGCTACACAGGGCCATAAATATTCAACAAGTACTAGGAACAGCTGAACCCAGCTAATAGAAATTAATCAATAAATAAA
This sequence comes from Hylia prasina, assembly GCA_013397195.1. NCBI lineage: Eukaryota > Metazoa > Chordata > Aves > Passeriformes > Sylviidae > Hylia > Hylia prasina. Next base: position 204,029 of record VYXD01012666.1, read on the forward strand.
ATGAAGTAATTAATCAATTCAGTAATTTAACAAAAATGTACAAATTTACATATTTTAGTAAGGCACGTGATTTCTAATGAAGTAGGGTTTGGGAAACCCAAAGGGTTCACTATTCCCTGTCACTTATGCAAATCACTCTCTGTTCACTGATTTATAACATCAGTTGGCTGCACATGAAATTGCTTTAAAATGCAGATGTGCAGCTCCCTGATGTGTATTGGGCTGTTTCCATGTGCTGCACTGTGGATGGCTCAGCACAACCCAGAGCTGGGCTGGTGTAGGATGTGCACCCTGAAATCCCCCTCTGCATTATGGAGCCAGCACACTGCAGCCAACACACTCACAGGCAGTGGAGAAGGAAAAGAGGAGGGAAATGTATTAGAAATCTACCCTGAGCAGTTCATTTCAGTGTGTCTCAGCAGTGAGGGGCTGCTTTGTAATTTGCTTCAGTGCCATTTTTAATCTTGTGAAGTTCAAAAGGTAAAGGATATATTTCACTCAAACTTAGATTTGTTGTTTTCAACTTGGATCCCAGATTTGAAGGAAGTCGATTTTGTTGATCCAGTTAGTATCCATGGAAATGTATGTATGTATGTATACATGGGATTGCATTTCATAGGGGTAGCTATGCCCAAACAGCAATTCCATATGCAGCTCTGGTTCATATGGCTACATTTCTCAGAGGCATTGTTTTGTCTCATCATGGGTTTTCTTCTGGGTGTTTAAAGGCTTGGCTTGTTCTCCAGCTGTGTGTTGGTGAAAGCTTATAGCCAGGATTTATGGATTTGCAAACATATCATTAAGGGGTTGGTGGACCGGGTCTGCACGCTTGGAGCTAAATTCCATTTATCTGGAGAGTAGGTGTTTAACTAATGGCACATCAGACATGGAATAAATGCAGGGCAGCTTCTAGTGTCAGTGTTTTACAAAAACATCTGAATGAATGAGCTGAGAGAACAAAACATCGACTGTTTTTATATTCAGTGAACAGAAATAACAAGAAAAAGCACCATGGTGAAGCACTTTGTGCATTAGTGATTATTGCAAGGTTAATTTTATTTGTTCTGAAGGATCACCATATCTGTAAGACTGTGGAACAACAAATTCAAGAAACTGAAAGAACCAAATAATTGCAAACCATATGTTGAGAACAACCTAATTAATATCTGAAATAAGAATTTAAAGAAACATGTGAAAGAAAACAGTAGGTTTATGTAACATTTCTGTGAAAGGCTGATCATGTTTGTTAACGGGGCTGTAATGCTCTCTGTGCATTGGCTGCATGGACTGTGGGTAAGGAGGATGGTGGTGCTACAGGGAATTGTGAAAAAGTGTAGCATAAATGTAGTCTAGGAAAAAAATGAGAAAGAGAAGGAGAGAGATGTCCTCTGTTTAAGGCCTCATTCTGCTTCCGATGATGAAGCTCTCTTCTATAGCNGCTCTGTTTATCTGAGATGTGCTCAGGGCCTCATTCTGCTTCAGATGATGAAGCTCTCTTCTATAGCAGAATTATTGGACAATGTTATCTTCTGCTTCAAGATGCCAACCTGATCAAGGTCTGACTATTCTAAACATAAGAAAAAACATAGTTTCTGCCTAGAAAGCTTTAAGATATACAGCAGTTTATAGAATAACATGTTTTTATGTGGGAAGTCATGAGTACTGGGGACTAAGGAGTATGACAAAATAAAAATTTTAAAGAACACGTCAGTAGGGCTTGATGAGATCTGCTGTCTGTCTTTTGCTTATTTCTGAGTAAATTCTTGGAATTTTCTCTGTAAACATGCAAAAATTGAATTAAAAGAGCTTTATGAAGGCTGAAAAAAGCAAAACTTGAAAATTGCAGAAAAAGTCAGAAATCAGGTTGACTGGGAGTAATGTGTGCTTTTCATGCACAAAGCCATATGCTATTTTTTCACCCTGACCTGGAGATGAGTCAAAGCTGCTTTTCAAGGAAGCTGTGGTTTGTAAGGCTGTTGTTAGAGAAGCTGCCAATTGTAGTGATTTATACAGGGCACTACGGGAAGATGATTTGGTGGTTACAATGCATGTATGTTATTTGGGAAATCAGATTCTCTTTTACATAATGCTAGACAGCTCTCCCACACCAAGCTTTTCATAGGCTCAAAGGAATACTGAGTCTTTGCACTGCATGTATCGTGCAGTAAAAGGCAATTCATCCTCCTTTGATTCAGACTGAATTGTGTCATTATTCAGACACGGATACAGCCTTTCTCACAAAAATAACATGCAATAACAACGATGCAGGTGAGATTTCAACCAAGCAGTGCCTGGGGCCTCAATTCCCCTTGTGGAGACTTTGAACCCTCCTGGGTTTGCTCTAGGTAGTGCCAGTGACCACTGCCACAGGGATGCCCATCCTTTGCAGCGCCCTGCTTGCAGAAGAACCAGAGAAACTGCTGTTGCTCCCTGACTTCACCCCGAATTAATCCACATGCCACAGGTCTGTCCAACTCGATTTGTTTTCTGCTGATGAGTGTTTTTCAACCCTGTTAGCCTGTTATCATGCAAACATCCAGAGATGTGAAAGATTTTGTCTTTTTAGCTTGTTTCCTATGACAGCAGAGCTTACATGGTCCCTTGGCCAGCAGATGAATCATGGGTCCTCTAGGAATTACTTTTGGTCTCATTTCCAGCTTTGTGGTTGGACACCTCAACTTGTGAGGGCAAAAATGCCCTTCAGAAGGGCTGTGAGAAAACCTGAGTGGTGCTTGAGAAATGCGTGCAAACCTGACAGATGTACATCACACAGAAAATTAGTCCCACAGAACACTGTCTGGGTCAGAGCACTGAACTCTGAGAGATAAGGACCTGCTGCTTAAATCTCTCTCTCTGGACTCATGGCTTCTCTCTTTCACGCTCTGATACTGTGTTTTTTCTCATAAAGGCTGGCTATCGAGCTATCTCACGAAGTATAACTCAAGTGACATCTCTACTGATCTCATTGAAGTCTTTTCCAGAGGCTTCAAGGAAAGATGGAGAGATAAGGACTTGGTAATGTGGAGATCTGGAACACATTAAAAAAACAGGTAGGAAAATAAGCCTAGAAAAAGCAATTAAAATTAGAGAAGATTAAAGGATAAATACCTTGGGGGAGTTTACTGTGTGTTTCACTTCTATTTGTACTGCACCTTTTAGACCAATTTTTCTTTTCATTTTCATAGCACTCCACTATCAGCATAAGCTCTAAACTGAGCTAAATTAACAAGTTTGATTCATTACACCATTCAAACAAATTTCCCTGGGTTTATTATGCCTAAAGGCTTGATACTTTCCTGGCAGCCTCTTTCAAATTACCCTTTCAACAAATATGACATAAACTTGGGTCTGCAGAGCATGAAAATTTATGTGTAAGAGCAGTTCATTTAACAGGTGGAAATGCTCAGATTCACCAGAAAGGTGAAGCATCAAGTACACCATTAATTTTTCAGAAGGGCTTCACAGTGTAACAGTCTTGCACTATTGGCATCCACGGTGAGAGATAACTGTTCTTGCTGCAACTCTGCCTTTCTCTGCAGTGCAGTACAGGGCACGCCAGCTCTGCTCCACCACTGTGCAGCGTTTCATAATGTGCAATTGCTCCTGAGCTCCGATTCAGCTTTTCCCTCTTGCAGGATGCAGCGCTTCTCAGGCTTCTGCCCAGGCTCTCAGGAATAATGCAAGCAGCACAAAACTCCCCACAGCTGCCTGAACAGCCAGCTCTTACAGCACCATGAGCTGATCTGCAGCCACACTTGGCCTGCAGGTAACAGAACATCTCGGGCAGGATGGCACTGCCTCACTGAGCAGAGGAGAGGGAGCTGCTGCTCGTGGAGCACCTTGCAGTTGGTGTGAGTAAAAGCACACTTGATCCTCAGCCAGCACTGTCTACACGTCAGACATTCAGCTGTTCCATGAAGTTTGATTTTCAGAGATGCTGAAAATTTTTTGTAACTGAGTTGTTACAATGCTGTCAATTTAACTACGTAACACACGGCAGGCAGACTATGACTTTCCTCTAAGGAGCTCTGTGTGGATTCCAAAACTCAGAAAAGGATTGCTGCAGTTCCCCTTCTCCTAAAAGCAGCGTTGACACCTACCGCTTTGGTTTATCTCACCATTTTTACCCTGGCTGAAATTTAACAGATATAATATGACTGCTTGTATCGACAAAAAAATAATTACTCTCCTACTAAATAAATTACTCTTACTATTTTTCCTTGGACTTTCAGGACCTAAATATTTAAAGATCTGAAACTGGTTTAAGTTATGTATTTTTCAGGTTGAAATTGCTGCAAAAAATACTTGTTTAGAAACCGGTCACTTAAATGAAAGTGCTCAGTTTGTATGTTGTCTATGTTGCTGGTAATATGTAAATAATATCTATGACATTTAAGGAAGTATACACTTTAAAAAAGGAAAAACATACTGTCAATAAACAGAATATGAAGAAACAGCTTATACACACAGACAAGGAGTAATGTAGCCCACGATGTAATAAATCTATGACAGGATGATATCTGTGACAGGAACTCAGTTATTTACTCACATAGTGTACATAATGCTAGAAGATGTACATCTCACCCAGGAGAGGTAAAATGCCTTAAAGATGTAATAATCATAAGGAAGTTCAGGAGAGCAAGTTCTAAGAAATTTAATGTCTTATATTTGTTGCTCTGTTGTAGAGGAATATTGTTCAGGAAAAGATACCCTCTAAAAGACCTTGAGGAAATGGAGCAGATGGTTGCATGTGCTATCCCACTTAAATTCAAAGTGGCTTTATAAATACTCAGAAAAAATAAAACAATGTTTCCTTAGTCTTTTATACAAATAAAAAAGGTAAGGTAAAACAAGATAAAAAATGATTTTTGTTGATATTCAAACTGGCATTCCAAAACAAAAGATTGACTTTTTTACACTAAAATGATTTTCAACACAAAACTGGTGGTGAACCAATGGTTCAATATGCGTTGTTATTAGAATTATTTGTATGTTGGATTTCTGTATCAATACACCTCATAGGATAAGGAAAAATTCCAGTTTGGGATGAGACAAGGTAGGCCTCAATAGGGGCAGCATTTGTTGCTGATGGACAGTGTCCCTGCTGGGCAGACACCTCTGTAGATCCCTGCACCTGCCCACATTTTTAATGAAGAACACAGTGGGAGTCCTGGGGGAGCTCCTGTGCATGTGTGGGAGCTGTGCCTGAGCCGTGAGTACAATGTGTTCCGGACACCCCGTGCTCTCAGTGCCTGCACAGATTGGCCACACATCACATGTGCTCTGAGGCTGCTATGCCCAGAAATTAGTCTGTGGGGCCATTCAACTGAAAATTTGGTTGGTTATTGATAGAAACTGGATTCTGCCATCAAAACAGTAGAATTGACAGGTATAGGGAGTAACTCCTCTAAGAATCCTTTCTAATTTTTAAGAGGCATCCACCTGAAATACACAGACTACAGGATCTTGGCGACTGGTACTTCTCTGCTCTAGTTAAATACTGTTTTGCTCCTTGGCTTCTGTCCTATTTCCACAGAGGAAGTAGCATCTCTTCCCCTCTCATTGTTGGTGATTGTTTTTCTCTCAATCTGTAGCTTTATTATGGATCAGAGGGAGCCAAGGGCCAGGAGTGACTTGCAATCCTCAGCACATGCTGGTTTCTCCAGACATACTGCTTAGTAAGGAAATAAATTAGCGAGGGGTAAAAGATGCAATATGGTGCTTACCATCCTATTTCAGCACATTAAATATATACAATCTGCACTTCATTCCAACTAAAAATAACACTCAGATTAATGCAGCTTTCTTTGATATATTAAATCGAGAAATCATTAGCATGAATTATAAAGCAGGAAAAGTGTGGTTCACAGTGTCTGTCACTCCAGAGTGGTGCATTAGGATGGCTGTAGGCAGTTTGATGGAGTGGACTGAGCACATACCCAGGAGTGAGACAGGGCACATATCTCCACAAGTGTCATTGACTCTTTCTGAAATTTAAGGCAGGTCTTTTAAGTACATATATTTCTATTTTGAGAGGGTCCATATTGAAACACTTTATTTTTTAGCAAGACTTCAGAATGTACAGCTCCAAATGATGTCTGTGCTGGCTACTCAGCATCCTAATTCCAAACTTGATGACTGAAATTTAGAAGGCAGTTTTGAAAATCCTGGCCTCAGCTTCCCTGGGTTTCTTAATCCCCGTGTGATATCTGAATGGCCTTATCCATCTTTGGCTGATTGAAATCTACTACTGAGAAAATGCTGTAGGAATAATTACTACTCTATCTCACAAATCTTTATGAGCTTTTTACCTAATATCTTTAATACCATTCAAATTTCACAATATAATCATCTTTGTAAAAACAAATCTAGAATATCTTTTATTTTGGCAGCTATATAATATTTTACAGCATTAAGGCTGTGAACAAAAGCAGTTTAGAAAGCTGAACATCACCGATCCATTTTACAAATGGAGACAACTGCACTCTGAAGAGGGATCTGCATTAGACCACACAGACTGCAGCAAATTCACCACTAGAATACAGGATTTCTGATACAAAGTTTACTCTACTGAGCACTAAAGCAGTGGTTCTTAAACTCTTGGTGGATGCACACAGTTATTGGTCATAGTATCCAGCCTGCATTGTTACCTCTCCTTGCTAAATTAATTTGAAGTGTAGTTAAAAATACATTGCTAGTATTATCTTGTCCCTCAAGTGATTCATGTTGTTACCACTGAGACGCTACTCAGTAATGAAACTAAAAGAATCAGCTGCTGCATCACTGGGGCAGAGGATCTGCTTGACTTAATTGGGAAGGGTCAGCAAATTTGCAGCAGGTAGTGTTGCTATACTTACAGAAAATAATTTTGTGGCATATTGTGTAATTCTGGATGTCCATCTCAGTTGTAAAGGATGGGGAAAAAAAATCTGTCATGGCTCATGGAATTGATTGGTTTTGCAAAACTAATTCACTTAAGATACACAAATGCACATCAGTTGAAACTCAGACTGATGGGGAGGGGTCATTGCATGAAAGTGGCATTTTATTGTGATGAAGCCTTGTGATACAATTTTCTTTCCTTTTTGTCCTGAAATTGATTTTGAAATCTCTGTGTCTTGCGGGCATTGCTAACTGACTGCAAGGCAATAGGACTGTATCAGCAGGATGAGGGCTGCCCAGCAGAGTCCAAGGGAGACGGCAGGATGCCATCTGTCTAAGTGAAGACTCCAACAGAACCATGGCATATTACGAGGATTTCTAATATGAAAATAGGCACAGGAGAATTTCAGAAATCTTCTCAGGTCTTGCAGTGGTCTCAAGCCTCGGATATTGCAATTAAAAAAAAAGATTTTGATCTACTCATGTCTCTTTGCTGAATATCTGACCAAGCTATTATGATTTTTCATAACTAAGGAATGTTCTGCTGTCAGTAATCGGACTTAACCAATCAGCTAATACAAGCTTCCAGGCCTTGCAGGAGAAACAAAAATGCCAGAGACAGTGTGCGCACCTTTTTTGGAGAAATGTCCTTAGAATATCTACCAAATGGAGGCCACCTTTTTCCTCTCCTTAGAATTCTCTGCCTTCCTGGTAACAGACGGGCTTTGCCAACAGTGGGCACCAAATGCCCTTCCAGCAGCTGTGAAGGTAGCTTTGGAGGATAGCATGGATAACCATGGAGATACACGGAAACATATCCGGGCTTAGAAAGACGCTATTTTGCTTTTGAAATGCATTTTAGAAACTTCCTGTGAGGAAGATGAGAAAACCTTAGGGGTTCGCTTAGTGTTTCATGTGGGCCTGGTAAGCTTTCTGCTGATGGCTGCTGAACATCAGACTCCCTGTCACTCGTGCACGGGCGATGTGTCCTAATGGGGAGAAGCTTGGGGATGGGGATCTGCTCCATTCGGAGGGACACAGCTCCCTGCAGACTCCAGCGAGGCGTGGGGCAGCACAGACAGACCCGTGCAGAGGGAAGGAGGGAGATTGTAGCAGGGCAGAGTCTGCCCTCCTGCCCCGCTCAGGTCCTGGCTACTCCCGGGGTTCAAGGGCCCCTGGCTCCCCTCAGGAGTTGGGGTCAGGGATCCCCTGGCTCTCCTCACAGCTGGGGACCGGTAGCCGCCGCTCCCGCCATGTCCCGGGCACCCCCCGGGGCTCCTCAGGGTGCCAGGGTGCCCTCGGCGCCCGGGATACCCTTATCCTCAGGATGGGTGGACATCGTCTCAAGCTGTGCTCAGGGAAGGTTTAGGTTGGATACAAGGAAGAAGTTTACAGGAAGGATTAGACACTGAAACGGGCTGCACAGGGAGGTGGTGGAGTCACCGTCCCCGGAGGTGTTTAAGGAAAGACTGGACGTGGCACTCGGTGTCATGGTACAGTTGACGTGGTGATGTCTGCAGAGAGGTTGGACTCGATGATCTCAGCGGTCTTTTCCAACCCCAGTGATTCCGCGATCCCTTCACGCTGGGGGCGTTGGGATGCCCTGGCAGCTGAGGGACTGTCACCGACTCCCCGCAGGGCCGGGGGCTGACATCCCTCTCGCCGCCCGGGGCGGTGCCGCCGCCGGCCAGCCG
>VYXD01012666.1:213165-227994 GCA_013397195.1 Hylia prasina
AATAGTTGATCTATATAAGCTCTCGCCCCAGCCTACTTAAAATGTGTTGTAAGGCTTTAGGTGTGTTTACATCTGACACTTTTTTAGTAAAATTCAAAGTCTGTTCGCTTCATGAGTTAGATGTAGAGAGTGTATTTCAGGTCTTAATTATTTCTAATGTATCGAATGCCAATATATTTGCTTTATTGCTCAGCCTTGCTGTTTTCAGCGTCAAAATTATGTAGAAGTGCTAAATAAATTTGGTGCTTTTTAGGTTGGTTTTTTTTTAAATATGTGAATTTGAGGCTTTTTTTGGTGTTTTTTAAAGTTTTATACAACATAGGACCCTACTTAAAAACTTTCTAGTAGAGAACAAACTGGCACGTGCTTGGGAATATATTGACAGGTGATGATCCCTGTCTCATGCAGTTTGGACTAGAAAAATGAGGTGTATGTGAAGGTCACTTCAGCAGTTACTGTGAAAGAAGCTTTCCTTTTGCTTGAACAGCTAGCAGCACAGCCTCTAGGGCCAGTGCTAGAGGCTGTTCAATTTTTAATGGTGTATGGGGCATGGTTATTTAAATTCTCATTTCTTCTGTGCTTGAAATACTTGGTCACATAACTTACTATTATTTCCCCACTTGAGAACTTATGAACCTCATTGGTGACATTTTCTTAGAGCATCTAAATTTTCTGGGGAGAGGATTAAGAAGACTGGTCTCTTACTCCTTACCTACTTCACTTCTGTATTCTGGGCCTTAACTCGTGACGTTTCCACATGGAAGAAATTGGATGTGTCTCTGCAGAGGATGATTTCTATAAATCCATTTTGGTTGGATATATGAATTTGTCATGAGTTCTGTATTTTCATCTAAAAAATACGTCTCAAGAGGGTTAGAAAGCTGATTTTATCCAATGTTGTATTGCCTGTGATCCCCCTGGCAATGGAAACAGGTTCTGCCCCCACATGTCTCAATGGCATCAGGGTACACTGTGCACCAGTATCAACCAAAGCTTTGTATTTTGTGGCTCTGATGTGCCAGGCCATCGGATCCACACCGTCCCAAAGACCCGGTTTTCCCATGCCTCTTCCTGGCTAGAGGCAGGGTCCCTCTAGCCCTGGTTATTATTCCCTTCCTGAGCATACATAGTAGAGGTTCCTTCAAGGGGATCTGACACAGCATCCTCACTTCTGTAATACCTGGCAGCCTGGTTGTGGGAGGCTGAGGCTACCTTCATTTTAGTGGAACCCCCTTGGTGAGTGTTTCTCTCCTTGAGCTCACGCACCTGTGCTGCCAGGACAGAAATGGGTTTCCCATCCCACACTTCCACGTCCTCCCCATGGTCATGCAGGAAAAACCACAGGTCAGCTCTTGGGGTGTACCTTCTCTCTCTAGCTGGGGGTCGATGGGCTCTGACCCTGGGGCCTGTGACTCGCACAGGTGCTGCACTAATCTTCCTCATCTCCTCCCTCATTTCCTCTTTGAGTTCCTTAAACACAGCAGAGATATGAGCCTGCATTGGGCCATTGATCATACTCTCATAATTTCTAAGCTTATTGGTGACAGAACCCCTGTCTCTCGATTATCCTCAGCATTAATTGTTGCAATGAAGGTGGTGTATTGAGATGGCCCCAGATTTGCCAGGTTCCATAACATCTGCCCTGTGCACCTAAGCTTGTCGGGGTCATGATCATGCTGTCCACTCCTCTCAAAAAGTACCTCCAAGACCGCCACTTCCCTCAGCTGTTGGATTCCTTCCTCAAGGGTCTTCTAGTGCATTCTATGGTGGTGCTGCTGCATTCTTTCTCTCTGGACAGATCTCTCTCTCACACTCATTAAAAGCCACTCCCAGACAGAAAGGGGTCCTGGCTTCCTTACGAATACCTGATTTATACCCGAGTCCTGGGTCAAGGGTCCCAGATTCCTTGCCTCACCACTATCCAGCTGCACACCTGTACCCATGAGGTCCCAGACCCAAAGTAGCCAGGCTGTGTAAGCCTCATGTCCCTGTCATACAGTATCTTTTTGCAGATTATGTAGACTTTCATATGACAGGGACTCGGTGATGATCGGAACTTGTGATTCCCGTGCAGGTTGTGAGGGCCCTCCTTTCTTACCCTTGTCACCTGGGTTCACTGATTTCACCTTTGACTTCTTTGTTTCCACAGGGGCAACTGCTGCTGGCTGTGCCTGCCCCTGTGGTTCAGCTGGAAACTGGATGGTTGTAATGTCAGTGGGTTCCACTGCTGCACCGTCAGACTCTCTCTTTTTGGGGCAGGGGGAGGGTCTCCCACCAGCTGGGGAAATGTGCTCCTTTAACATCTTCACCAGAACCCCCATCCAGTCTGGGTGGCTTATTTCTGAGGCTCTGGGACAGCATCCCTAGTGTGGGGGGTAGGTATCAGGGTTGTTATTCAGGTCAATCTCCCCTTATATCTGAATGCCAAGTAGAATAGGCCTATAAGCAGCACCAGCCACTGTACAATATCATTAGCATTCAGAGGAGATCTAAACCCTTCAAAAACTGGTGGGGTGGACCCAAAGAGCTGGGTGAAGGGCTGGGAAAAAATCTCCCCGTGTCATTTCCTCAGTAGGTACCATTGTTAAAGTAACCCCAGAAACACATCGCTAGTGTATGATAGCCCTGAATCCATGTGCCTGCCTTCCAGAGGAAGTTAAAAATCCATGAATTCCTCACCTTATTAACCCATAAAATAAACTGGATGACAGGCACAGTGGCCTTAGTAATAGGGCCCGTGTTTAGATAAGGGCCTGCAAATGGCAAAAATACAGCCACAACCACGTGCCACCCAAACCAGGGAAAGCTAGACCATCTGATTCTGTCCAATGGGTTTCTACATCTAGTACACAAGAACTTAGGTCACCTAAGAACTCTTATCCCTTTTTCTGTCAATGCTTTCTTGCTGCATGTTGGGCACCAAAATCTGTCTTGGTTTAGAAGACAGGTATCTGCCAGGGAAAGCTGGAGTTTCCTTGGAATGGATAATGTAAACTAAGGGCTTTCAGGCAAAGATTTAGGAATAGGGATAACAGTTCTTTTAATAGGAATATAAAATGACAAGCAAACAAACAAAAATCCTAGAAAACCTTGACAGAGTCAGGGACACAACCTGACACCCTGTTGGTCAGGTGGTTGGAAGTAGGCCTCCTGAAGAAAACAGGTGTGGTTCCTGGAGAAAACAGGTGTAGTTCTATTGGAGTAGAGATGATCCCACTGAAAAAAAGGGTCTAGTGGTGGTGAGATGGGTCCAATCCTCTGAAATCCAGTGGAAAACAGGATACCTGGTGTTCCTGAGTCTCAGTTTTTACCTAGGTAGGAACGCTGGAGCCCCCAGCACTGGGTGGAGCATCTCACAATGGGATGGTGTAACTGTGTCATGTCATTAGTGAGCCTTAATGGCCCATTAGCAGAAAATATTCCCCTGGAGGGAGGATGGGTGGTGAAAGATAAGAAACAGTGCCCCACCCGGTTTTAACAGCTGAGCCATTATCAGAAGGCATCTGCCCCCCTCCCCCCAGAGTAACAAGAGATAAGGAAAAAATATTTCCCCAACTGTTTTCAGCAGATGGAAATAGAATACACATTTTTGGTTCCATAACCCAAGAGCCTGCAGTGTGTTCAGTAGTGTTTGGGGTGAAAGTAAGAGTGTAGCTGCAGAAATGCTTTGCCTGCTGATAAGGCTGGTGTAAGAAGTTACCTCCATATGTGGCTCTGGTGTGTTCCCTGTAGTCTGGTGCCTCCTTAGCTCTCAAGTACATCTGTGTGACCCGGGCTGCTAAAATAATTGTCCACAAAGCCACAGCAGAACCAAAGCTCTGAGAGCACCAGAGAAAGTGTGGCAGCCTAAGGGAGCCTCAGCATGGACAGGGCCTCATTCTCTTTCCATCACACTGAATGATCAAGAGCTTCTGGTAAGAAATAACCAACACCTGGACACTGGCCCTGACACTTTTCAGAATTTAACTTTCTCTTTCCTTTAAATATTACTTTTTTGTTATTTTGGTGGGGGATGCCAGAATCAGAAACGTTCACACAGTCCCAAACACAGCACATTTTAATCCAGATGCACAGCACCATTTTTCTACATTTCAGAAAGATTGGTGATGGGAAACCTGAGTCTACACTATGAATTTAAGGACAGTGCAGAGATTAAATCAGTCTTTGTTGATTTGGAGTTAACTAATTTTTTAAAGTGATTTGCATGCACGGTTGAAAGGAGATCTGTTATGTAAAACTGACAGTCTGTGTTTCTTTCATAATTTGAAATGTGATCTTGGACAAACCCCACAACAGAAGTATACCCAGATATTTTTTCCTTCCCCTTTCTGCTGCTGTTTGTTTCGTTTACTTGGTGTGATACTGCTGGTAAATGCTTTCATGCAGGGTGTGGAAGAGGTGAAGGAAGTGACCCAAGTAGTGAAAGCTGTGGTAATTGTAGTTGTTTCAAGTTCCTAAAGGCATAAAAAGGAACTGCTGATACATAGGTGTATCATCAGATGGATTGTTTTCAAATGCACTTTTTTTGTGTGTGAAAGTGACTAGATTGATTTTCTTTAGTAGGTCCAGATTCCTCTCAGTTTTTAGTAAAGCTAATCAGCACTGGGGCTTGTGGTGAAAACCGTGTGAAACTGAAAGTTGGAGTGCAGAGCTTTTTTAAGGAAAAGTAGTTTTTAATTAAAATTAGATTTTTTGCGTGTGTTGATGCAGTCATACATCAGATGCACATGGCCTGGTTTTCCAACAGTGTGTGTACAGATAGAGCTGTCTGTGTCTTAAAGAAGTTCTCCTGATGTATAGGGGCATATTAGTTTGTGCCCTGCTGTGTACCAGACTCAATTAATAGCAACACAAAAACTTTGTAGACAGATGTTGGATGGATGTGACAGAGAACAGTGAAGGGTTTTTTGAGAAGGCTTGATAAGATCTTGTTCCCCCTTCTCCTAATCTTTGCAGCTCTCTAGACCTTTGCTTCTTTCTTTTCTCGTTGTTTAACGGATCTCGCTGCATTTTCCCTGTTACAACTCTTTGGGCAAAAATAAAGTCATTTCAGTGTGCAGGCCTAGTGTGTGAACAGAGGTAATTTGTTAGAGTGCTGAGGGCTGATTATGTACCGAAACAAGCAGTGCTGCCCTTTGGGAGGAAATGCAGGAGTGTGAGTGCAGGGTGCACCATGGCATTCTTAGGTGAAAGAAAAGGAAGATTTTAATTAACGGGACCTCTCTGTCTCTCCTATCATAAATGTAGGTTTGCTGGGGAGGATGTGAAAAAGTGTAAAACAACATCTTTCACATCTGAGCAAATTCCCAGAATTGTCCTATTAGGTTTTAGTACTGAAATCATGAAAATGGCATGTGTCCTCCTCCTACAACATAAGCCAGTGTTACGCGTTACTAATTTATGTTGGCATGGTGCTTGCCAAACCAAGTTACTGCCTGGTCCTCATGGGTCTAGACTTGATGAGACAAGACAGTAAAATATGGTCTCCTTCCAGGTAGCTTGTGGCCTAAGCAGGAGAGCATCTTGGCTGGAAGTTTGTAACTGAGGACAAGTAAATACCGTGTCTTTAATTACAGACAGGTTGGGAGATATTGGCAGAGAGCAGAGAAACCCATTAGACCAAATGACCCGGGCAAGTGCTGTTCAGTGCAGTGCTTTTCACGTGGCTGTGAAGGGCAGAGGCATATCTTACAAAAAGCAAGCACTCACTGTGGAAATTGTCTGATCATAATGCTGGATCCAGGCAGTGAATGACAAACAGGTGATAGTAGCAGGTGGTGTGTAAAAGGAAGGTTGAAACAGAGACTGTTTCTTCTGTGCTTGCATGTACAACAAGATACCTGTAAAACATTTGTTAAGAAATAGGCTGAAACCTTAATTTGCACAGGTGAGAGACCTGAAAGTTGGCAATGTAGAGATGTTTGAGGATGTTGCTGTGACTACCTAAGAATAGGTGTAGAGTCATGTAGGGTGAAAGTGGATAAGACTTCTCTGTCTCCTTAGAGGTAGCTGAGAGAGAGGAGAGCAAAGACTGAGATAGGGAGGGAGAGAGAAAAGTAGTCAGTAATGTTGAAGGCAGCTTAAAGAATGAGATGCAGGATCAGTTGTGAAGGTGCCATTGTGAAAACATCAGTGGAAATTTTGGGAAGAGATTCAATGGACTGCACGTGGGAGATGCTGAACAGGAATGGGTTCAGTTCTGGAGCTGCAGTCGTAATTCTTGATCTCCTTTCACTTTTGTGTTAAATATGCAAATAAACTTGGGAGGGGTGAGATTAAAGAGGTTTTTTGGGTTTTGGTAAAATGGAGGAGCTGAAATTTGTAATGTAAAACCCTTTGTTTTTAATGTGAAGACAGAGGAGAATGAGATGTGAGAAAGATGAAAGAAGAGGAAAGTGTGTCAGTGGGAAGCAGAAGAAACTTGGATGCAGATCGTTTTCCACACAAGAACACCCATACTAAATCAGACCAAGGGTTTAGCTAGCTTAACATCCTGTACCCCAGAATGTCTGTTGGGATATACCTGTGGGAAAAGAAGAGGATGTGTATATGCAATAGCTTTCCCTGACATTCCTTTCTAATAATGTCCATCATGGAACAGAATGAAATTGGTGAGCTACTGTCTAAGAAGGGAGGGACACAGAATCAAGAGGTGATTTAAAATGCTACTGTGATGACAGGTAAATGTCCAGCAATGGAGATTGCAGAATTGCAGTAGGAAGATAGTAGATTAGTTATTTCATGAATGGAAAACAAAACCACTTGTATTTCCTCAATGCAGGAGAAGAAGCGAAAGCAAAAGCTGTGGTGTGTTCTCAGCCAGGCTCTGGCTTGGCAGGGTGGATCAAGTGATAAGAAGATCATGGCAAAATGAGGCTCTACATGCCAGTGGCAGAACAGTCAGAAACTTGATGGGAAGCTGTTAATTTGGATGAACACAGTGACTCTTTTAAGTTTTAAATATTTTACTGATAAAGAATTTCCGTAATGGAGAATTTATCTGCGTTATAGCAAATACACTTGGCAAGTAGAGCAAATAAGCAAGTAAAATCAACTGACTTGAACAATAACAGAGCTCACACAGTAGAGTTGTTTTGGAGTAAATCTTTCATGTAAGTCCTGTACTTGGAAATAAAATCAAATAGAATAATTAAGTGATTTTTGTCTCAAAATAATGTCCATATGGCAGGGTTGTTCTGAAAAAGCTACACATAATGAAGAGTATACACCAGATTGTAGCAAGTTTCTTGGACAAAAATTGTCAAGGCTGCCATATAACTAAAGTAACAATATATTTTTGATGGATCTATTTTTCTTTTTTTCTAGATAAAGAGTTTCTTTTTTAAACTAGTTGCTCTCAGCCATGCTCTCTTCAGTCAGACAAATTGGCGAGTCAAATCATACTGATACTTTTGATGGAATGAGATAGACTTATTTTTGAAAAGTCTTTCCTTTTGTATGCCAGTGGAAAAAAAAAATAAGCAGCCTTTTTGGAGAGGGAGGACACACTAGTGGCCATTTCTGCTTATTTAGGTGGGTGAACTGTTTTCTTTTTCTGATGGATAAAGGCAGGTTTAAAATCACCCTGCAGAAAACTGAATGCAGTCTTTTCTATTTAAATGGTATTGCTAAAACAGTGTCTGCAGCCAGATGGATAATCTTCCAGCAGAACTAGACACAGAATGGAAATTCTCTTGTGAGCTCTTGAAGTACTTTGCTTGGTCTCCATCAGTGAGCTTTTCAGGTATAAGTAATACAGTGTAGTCTCTCCTAAAGAGCCAAATAAGCTTTGGAAGCTACAGTATAAGGTAATCACAGTCACGTTCATCCTTGCAATCTCCCGTTTTGACTTTGTCTAATACATCATTTGTATTTTTGCTTTTGCTTTTGTTGCTGACATCATACATTGAGGCTCTGTTAATACGAGACGTTTGTTAGGTCAGTGGCAATGTCAGTGTATGTAACTTAAATTTGTTGTTACATAGGATAATGCTGAGCATTAGGTATGTCCTGTAACCTCCCATCTGGTTGGTGCAATGCAATTTAAGTGGAAATATCAGCATGTGAGCAGGAGCAGTGCCCTCCTGAAATGCAGGCATGAGCAGTGCAGTTCTGCCCGTTGCCTGGTGGAATGGCTGGAGGGAGGTGGAAAAAGTAATTATTTGTAAGATTTTGGCAAATACCTGAACACAGAGTTGCCTGCCTTTGAGTTCTGAGGGGTTGTCTTTCAAAATCATAACCACATTCCTGCCATGAGAAATGGTATCTTTCAGAAATGGATTTGGAAATTCAGTGTCTCTGCCTGTGCACGCAGTGGGTGTGCACAGCAGTGCCCTGTGTCACCCAGGTGTGTGGGGTCCTGGGACAGGGAGCACAGGGGCAGGTGGCAGGTGCTGGGATCACAGCCCCAGGTCTTGCTGAGCCCTTGTCACAAATTCCCAGAGTGGTGTTGCAGGAATGTACAGTACAGCTCTGGAATTCCCACCTGAAGTGGCGTGTATCACTGGGCAGCTGGAAATGCACAGGTCTGTCAGGCCCTGGGCTCTGCTTCTGCTCTGCAACTCCATGCAAGCTCCTTCCCATTCAAAATCCTCTTTCCAAGCAATAAGGACCACAGCAGTCATTTGGGTCACACAACATCAGCATCTTTCTAGGATGGTTTTTGTCTCTGCCTCATAAAGATAACCAGGAGTTTCTACCCTGTCTAAGATACACATTTATGGTAGTGGGAAGAATGTTGTCAGTGAGCATTATTGTCTCTTAAATTGATATATAGGGGAACAGTTACGTATTTTTTACTAAAATTGGACTCACCTTTTAGTTGGTGATAAAGTGTGAGCAGGTTAGCTTGCAGATAGCTGTTCCAGAAGCCAGAATGAAGTGAGTGTGTGGGTTTTCCCGGGGAAACAATAGGCTCATGTATTTTACCACAGTGGAAAATTTTACAAAGCATTCGGAGGCTGTCCTGTGGGAAGTGGGGTTAGCTGAGAACACGTGTAGCCCTTCAGTTGGTAGGAAAATTTGTCAGCCTGTTTCACTGAAAGCCTAATGTAATTGCTCAAAGTGAACTGGGAGGGCAGGGAGAAGATCTGGGGTCTCTGTGTATGTCTGGAAATTTGCACAGGCTTCGGGCACATTTGAAGTTCATACCACGTGAAGGTACAGTGCAGAACTTTCCTGTTCAGCCTATCTAGGTGAATGATGATGGCACAATTATATAAAGATTTTTACAATCTTAGTTAACTGTCATGAATGAAGACTTATACTAAGGCTTTGCCTCTAGAGTAGCATAGCCTGTTTTTTAAATAGTCCAAGCAAGTGCCCAACAAAGCAGTAGATGTGATGGCGCAGTGAATACTGAATGAGGATAAGTGTCTTGCTGTGTATGTCTAAAAATGAACTTGCTTACAGTGCAAAAGGGAATAATACCTGCCAAGCAAATCTACTACCAACTTGCACTCTGAGAATGGGGAAAAAGCACAATTTTCTTATTGTTCCAAACTGATAATGTCTTTTAACATTCTCAGGAGAATAAAATATGTGTCTTCAATTCCAGTTGGTTTTGCAAGTGTCAGTGCTCATGGTATTTCTCTTCCAGTTGTACTGAGGCCAAGCTGTATTGGACAGTAGCAAGCCTTTAGTACTGCTTATCCAGAAGTTTACCTGTGTTTTTCCTTTTTGGCCTTGAGATTTATTTGACTCCCTTTTCCCTGAATTTGTCTACCAGTTCTAATCACAATGTTCTCTTGAAAATGAAAGACTTTTTCTTTAAGAACATGTGGTGTTTATCCTTACACAAATTGTAGTCAATTTACAGGATTGATCTGTCCTACTTTTTTGTTAAATGATTAAATGAACTTTCCAAAGCTTTAAGTAAAAATAGCAGATCTTTAGAGTTTGCGTAGGGAAAGCTTGCTGTAAATAATCTGAATAGTCTGATTCCAAATACACTTGAGTGAAATTCTGCTGATTCTCCCTTTGGATGGGTGTTGCTTTATTTGTTTTAATGTCAACCCCCCATCATTGCTTGTAAGAGTGATTTAAATTGCATTTAAAGTGATTGGTTGAGTTTACATTCTGAAGTCTCATTAACACAAGTTTAAATAAAGTCCTGTATTTTTTAAAAGTAAACACTTAGTCTGTCCAGGGAGAAGACTTGATTTCATAATTTTAATCTTTTTCCTTAAAAGTTTAGTCTGGGCTATATCAGTTTTTCTGATATGAGAGTGGTTTAAACCTAATGCAATTTTTTGTTTTAACTTGCCTTTCATCTGCAGACATTAAGAGTCACAGCTCTTAATTTACCTTTCATTTTTTTTCACAATAAAACCTGCTTCCTTGCTTTGCAGTTTTTCTTTTGTAAAAACTTAATATGTGATTTTTGTGCTGATCATCAGTTACATGCTTCCATCTAATAAGAGGATTTTTATTGCTCAACAAGGCCCATGGCATATTATGTGCATGTTCATCTGTGGATTAGTGATGACTTTCACAAATGGTAGGCACTGTGTCATCCACCTGTGATGCATACCTGGACCTAGTTGTATGTTATTTGTCACCTCTGGGAAGTAGTTTTTTCCTTTTATAGACATCCAGCTGAAAAGAGACTTGGCAAGGTCATAAGAAAAGGCACTGGCACTCTAGAATACATTTCCTTTGCATGTTGCTGTGATAATTAGTCAGTTCCCATCCCTATGTGAATTTAATGTCACTTTTTAAGCAACAGGTTAGACAAACAACTTTTTTGACACAGGGAAATACATTTGGGATTGTCATTTTAAAATGTTGTATTTGTAAGTGAATGTGAATCCCACTCCTCCGATATCCCTACATAAAAAAAAAATATTTTTCTCTTTGTAGAACTGACAGTGCATCAGCTGACCAGGACAATTTAAAATATTCTTCATCCAGAGATCGGGGCAGTTCTGCCTCCTATGGATTACAACCCTCAAATTCAGCTGTGGTGTCTCGGCAAAGACACGATGATATCAGAGTCCACACTGACATACAGAATGAAGAAAAAGGTACACAGATTGCTGTTTCATGTATGATTGTGAGGGGACATTCAGGGAAAGGCAGTAAACTGAAATGATGGAGAAATTTTTATTTTGTTTTGGGGTTATTTTTCCCCTCCCCAGAAGAAGGCAGCAGACTGATTTGTCTCATTTCCGCTGTATCACTGTTTTGGGAGATTTGTCAGGGATCAGAGAAATGCTGTGGTTGATGTGAATACTGAGAAAAATATGCAGTTGCATGAGGAAAAGAATGCAAGAGAAGACTTGATGCATTAACAGAAAAAGTACTTCTTTCTGAAGAATAATATTCTGGATGTGTCTGGTCTTCAGGCTGCCATTTCTTCCTGAACAGTCTCTAGTACTTCTGGTATTGGATTGAATGGGCTACTAGACTGAGCTGTTGCCTGATGTAGCTTTACTGCTCCAAGCTGGAATCTTTGTTTAGTAATCAGGTCTATATTTTTATCATTAATGGCAGTTTCTACTTTCATGTACCTCAGTCTGACTTCATATAAATCATATGATGTGTGATTCATACATTTTTATTGGTTTTGGTGTTTGGTTTTTAATTTTTTTTTTTATTATTTTTAGGATGGAAATACTATCTCTAGAAAATAGCCAAACAGAATCATGTCTTTTCTGTATTTATGAAAAATCTATAGTCTCATTTTTTCTTTCTTTAATTGCCAAATACAGATATCAAATTGGAGGATTTCTTACTTGCAGAGTTGCTTTTTGACTGTGTGAATCCTCAGGCAGGCCAGACTCAAAAAAAAAAAGTCTCACAAGAATAGCAGTGTGGGAGTTTTTGTTCAGGAACCTAAAAAGTACTTGAACTCCCCCCACTTCTCTGGCCTGTAACTGACTGTAAATAATTGCTGTATCTTAGGGGAAGTTATAGCTGGATGGAAATTAATTTTTTTATAGGTAGCAGGTAGTGTTAGAAGGTGGCAGAAGCATGAAGCATGTTTATCTGCATGGTTTGAGAACCTTAAGATTTGTTTTACTTCAGTAGAGAAACTTCTTAGGAAGTGAGTATTTGTCTGTGACCATGGAATGTTGTACTGTGTTTAACACAAACTGCCATAGGAGGTTGTTCTTACAATCTGAAGGGTGGTAGAATTTAAAAAATAGCAGCACAGTGAAATAGTAAGTTTTGGACAAATTCAGAAAGGTAGTTTGTGAAGTTGCTGGGAAAGTGCCATTTGGGAAGAAAGATGTACCTGGCTCTCCCTCCAGTGCTGTACCTTGCAGGGCATGTCTCTGCTAGCTCAACACTTTGTGTTATTTTGTTCAGGTGTGACATGGACAGAGGTAATTAGGATATTCTAACTATAAATCCAAGTTCCAGATATCTCTAGTTCATTTTTATTATTGGAGAAATTTGTAGTTACAGATGCAGATGTTTCTTTGTTTACTAAGTTTTTTGAATTCATCTGTTGGGAGTCTGCCAGCATGGAATTTTGAGAAATTTGAGCTTTTCTGACTTGGCTTCCATACACCCCCTACCCACCTTCCCGCAGTTTCTTGTGTTGATAATAAAAATTACTCACAAATTGATAATTTCTGGAAGTTTTTCAGGTTTGAAAACCTCCAAGGATGCGACTCTTATGTTTAGGCTCAAATGCATTAATTGCTGTTAGAAGTTACTTCCTTCATAGGACAGTGTTGGTTTGTTCTGACAAAATAATGTCAAGGTGGCATGTTTGCTAGTTTATGTTTAAAAGCTGAGCTGTAAAAAGTAATGTTGTAAAGCGAAATAGAAACAAACTATCTTTACTGTAATTGTAGTTAACTAATTACAAGTGAGACTTTGCACGGGGTTTTCTCTCGTGGCAGGATAGCCCCATGTGTACAGGAATACACAAATGTATACTGGTATACAGTATATATCTTCTTTTTGTCAAAAGCTTTGCTTAAAGAAACATTCTGTACATCTACTAAGATCCAGGTTCACCTCAATGTTTGAACTTACTTTCTTATCAATCCTTTAGTCTCAGTAAGGCAGCCTCTTATGGGGAGCCACTTCTCCTTTTCCCCCGACCTCCTTTTATACATTGAAGCAGGTGGACTTGTGGACAGCTTTTCTGAAAGAAATCTTGCATATTTTTTGTTGTTCTGGGTTTAATTTTTTAGTTGAATCTTCTGTTTCTCAGTCAGGGAAGGCACTTTAGAAATCTTTCTTGGAAGTGAGCTCTAATACATTGAGAGAAGGATTGGGCAGGCTCAGGGGACAGTTTCACTTCTGTACAGTATTGAGGGGAAGAACTTGCCCCTCAAAGTGGTGTGGCAGGCTGGAAAATTTCCAGTCTCAACATCTGAGTGTGTTTATTCTTGTGGATCTAGGAGTAAGATCAATTGAATGACTCAAAATGATGCTTTTATTTTCATTTTATACTGTTACCAAAGATGTATCTTAAGTGGGAGAATGTAGGCTTGAGCTTAATTAAGGGTGATACCAGTATTAGTGAAAATGTTGACCTTTTTATGTTTAAGGAGAGTTGTTCAATCTGTGCGAACAGATAATATTTGTATTTTCAAGAACTTTTTTTTGGCCGTTTTACTTAGCCTGGTGGTGGATTCATAGCAAAACCAGAATGGAGATCCCATGTGCATAAAGGAGCCAGTAAGTGAAAGTATCTAGCCATAGGTAGTAGCAGTTTGGTCTTGTATTTTACAAAACCTTTCATGTCAAAGTAATAATAAGAAAACATTAAATGCAACAAAATTGATGTTAAAATTCATGGCAATAGTGTTTTTTTTCATGTACTTCAAAAAAAGACAGATGAGATTCTAAATCTGTGACCCTGAAACTTACGGGATATAACAAAACATTGATGCGTGTGGAAGTGAAAAAGAAAGCTAAAGGAGGTGGTAGGAGAGAGAGCTGCTGATTTGCATATGAATTGAATAACTCACAACTCACCACCCTGCTAAATATGTGGTCTGAGAGCCTGTTTTAATGTGCCATTGGTTTGTCCACAGGTGGCTACAGTGTCAATGGAGGATCTGGGGAAAATACTTATGGTCGGAAGTCGTTGGGGCAAGAGCTGAGAGTTAACAATGTGACCAATCCTGATTTTACCAGTGTTCCGCATGGGAATCGTGCTTTAGCCACAAAAGACATGAGGAAATCACAGGGTAAGGACATGGCTGAGTTTCAGGAAGAGGATATCTCTTTTGGCAACATTTCTTGTGTTCAGAATATGAAAAGAAATTCACTAGGGTTAGGCAGTCTGTATGGATTTTACTTTTTGTGATACATGATGGTGTTGATGGAAACTTGTTTTGCTTGTTTTGTCATCTTGTTTTACTGTTCCTCGTGATGAGGCTTCTTCCATACGTTTGGCAGATCTCTCAACTACCTGGCTTAAGCTGTCACTCTTTGAGTTTCCTTTAGGTGGCTTTTGAGCCCTTAGGTTAGCCAGATTTGGCAAAGACATCTCTAAGAAGGAGAGCTTGCTTTGGATTTGTTGCAAATTGATGCCTGAGTAAAAAGTTGGTGATTAATGAGCCCCAGTGTGGGAAGAGCAGCAGTGGTTGGGAGCAGCTCAGCCATTCTCTGTTCTCCCTGGGCTGCAGGACAGGCACTGATCACATCCTGCCAGCTCAGTCACCTTGTGTCCTCCTGAGCCTGTCACTGCTTGTGCTCCCTCTGCTCAGCTGAGGAATAGAGGCCAGGGAGGAGCTGGAAACATTCTAAAAATGTGGGCAAGGTCTTGGGAGACGCAGCAAGAACAAATTTGGAGTTTCAGGAGGGTGCAGGAATGCTGGGCTTGTGTTTTTGAGGAAGAAGGCTTCACTCTTTCCACTA
>VYXD01012666.1:228808-301347 GCA_013397195.1 Hylia prasina
TGGTCTGAGAGCCTGTTTTAATGTGCCATTGGTTTGTTCACAGGTGGCTACAGTGTCAATGGAGGATCTGGGGAAAATACTTATGGTCGGAAGTCGTTGGGGCAAGAGCTGAGAGTTAACAATGTGACCAATCCTGATTTTACCAGTGTTCCGCATGGGAATCGTGCTTTAGCCACAAAAGACATGAGGAAATCACAGGGTAAGGACATGGCTGAGTTTCAGGAAGAGGATATCTCTTTTGGCAACATTTCTTGTGTTCAGAATATGAAAAGAAATTCACAAGGCTTAGGCAGTCTATATGGATTTTACTTTTTGTGATATATGATGGTGTTGATGGAAACTTGTTTTGCTTGTTTTGTCATCTTGTTTTACTGTTCCTCGTGATGAGGCTTCTTCCATACGTTTGGCAGATCTCTCAACTACCTGGCTTAAGCTGTCACTCTTTGAGTTTCCTTTAGGTGGCTTTTGAGCCCTTAGGTTAGCCAGATTTGGCAAAGACATCTCTAAGAAGGAGAGCTTGCTTTGGATTTGTTGCAAATTGATGCCTGAGTAAAAAGTTGGTGATTAATGAGCCCCAGTGTGGGAAGAGCAGCAGTGGTTGGGAGCAGCTCAGCCATTCTCTGTTCTCCCTGGGCTGCAGGACAGGCACTGATCACATCCTGCCAGCTCAGTCACCGTGTGTGTCCTCTTGAGCCTGTCACTGCTTGTGCTCCCTCTGCTCAGCTGAGGAATAGAGGCCAGGGAGGAGCTGGAAACATTCTAAAAATGTGGGCAAGGTCTTGGGAGACGCAGCAAGAACAAATTTGGAGTTTCAGGAGGGTGCAGGAATGCTGGGCTTGTGTTTTTGAGGAAGAAGGCTTCACTCTTTCCACTACTTGAAGTTTGAGTCATAGTTTAAAAAAAACAAAAAACAACAAAAACCCCCAACAAAACAAAAATAAGTTATTTCAAGCATTTTTGAATGAAAATAGAAACTTCATGACTAAGCACTGTCACTTATTGCATCACTTAGTATAAGTAGTAGTTGAGCCACTGGGAAAAACTGCCTGCTTTATGCCAGGCACATTGTAAACATGAGGACAGGCTGTTTCTTCTCAAGGATTAATATTTCAGAGGAGAAAAAAGAATGTACAATGTGCTTTGCAGGTGGAAGAACTGAGGTGTAAGTGGTGACATGACTGTTTCAAAACTGTGATTTTAGGAATGGGTTAAACTCAGAGTTTATAATCCCATTCTGGTGTCTTGATATAAAATTATGTAGTCCTTTTAGTGTCTTTTGTCTATGTAGAGGAAATAGAAAACTCTTCAAATAAAAAAACTTTCTGCCAGTACTGAAGTTAATTCAGAGTATTCTGCTGAATATGTGAGCATCTCTTTAATCCTCAAAAGGTTGGGATATTTAATTTTGGAAGACTGAAGTTGCTGCCTGTGACTTTTGTTTTCTCTCTTTGAGATGTCAGATTTCAAGAGTTTCTCCTTTTGAACTTGGCTGGCTTTGATTGGTGTAGGTTTCAGCAAGGCATTTTGGTTTTTCATATTTTCTTTAAGATACAATGGGTTTATTGCAACAATATTTTGGATTTTAAGTTCTTTGATGTTTTCTTGTTAGTATATTCATTAAACAGTTTTAAATATGTCTTCTGTGAGTTAGCATGTGACTGAGACCTTGCTGGATTTTGACAAAGTGGATGTCACAGGTATTTAACTAGTGCTTTGGTTAGTGTAGCTGCAGTAGTGTCCTTGGTTAGTGTTTTTTGGTTTTGTTTTTTTCCTTAAAGTTGTGATTGTGACTTGATAATTAGCTGACACACTTGGGGAGTAAGGCCAGTGTAGATTAGCTATTAACTGAAAAAAGACAAAGCTGCTTTAGTCACATCAGATGACTGATGTCTAGCAGACTAGAGCAAAAAGCTGCCTGTAACTGCCTTGGATTTTCTCATTAAAGTCATGTCGACTAAGAAAACCTCATCATGTTCCATGAATCCTTTGATTTGAACCACCATGAAACATCTAATATTAAATTTATTGAAATAATTTTTCTTTCCTTTTTGCAAATGAGAGTAATTATGAATTCATAGGTAATTTCTCCCTAAAGCAGGTAAACTGCATTGTGACCTTCTCTGGTGTGGAGGGCTGTTGGGCAAGTTTAATGAAGTGTTTTCTTAGGAAGGTGTTCATTCTCCCCCATTATGATCTGCCTAAGTGAGCAGCCAGGTCCCTCTTCATGCTGGGGGCTTTTGTTCCTCAGTAAAGGAAGAGCAGATCTGTTCTCCTTTTTGAAGCAGAACCCTGCTACCTATCAGAGAGAAAATATTGTTTCTTGAACTTAAATCTGGTTCTTTGCCTCAGGAAACAGCTTGTTTTTTCCACAAGGTTTTCTTAAAGTATTATTTGTTGAATTATTTTCGCTTATTCGGTCAGCAGTCTGATTTAATATTGGCCCACACCATTTTTTAAAAAATTCCATTTATGTAGAAGGGAACTAAGCCCAGGTTTTTGTGTAGAAGTAAGATAGTTCTGCGTAGTTTTGAATGAGTTCAATGCAGATACTTGGCTGTCCACATGAAAAAATGAAGTGTTTCGGTAGCTAAATTAGATTTTACATTTAACTTTCTCTTCGTGAAAGTTTAAAACCGATCAGGATTTATTTTTAACTTTCTCAGATGACTATTTTGACTTACTGATTTCACACATACTCGGACAATAACAGGTGCTGTTGAGAAATGCTGTAGGAAAAAAGAAATAATTGCTTTTTTCAGAGCGACCGTTGTCTTATTCTGACGAGTCTCGACTGTCAAATCTTCTTCGGAGGATTACTCGGGAAGACGACAGAGACCGAAGACTGGCTACTGTAAAGCAACTGAAAGAATTCATTCAGCAACCAGAAAACAAACTGGTCAGTAATTCTTCTTTTTCCATAGCATGGGGCGTTGCTTGTTTTATAAAACTGTCTTTTTCAAAGCTGAGTATTGGCACGTGTCTGCAAGGATTATATTGTATACAAAGAATTTCATTCCACAAGAAAGGAGAGTGTATTCCTGGATTGTCTGTCTTGTTTGTGTAATTCAGGAAAGGTTTTATTAGGATGTATTGCCTTAAACCAAGCTGCTGAATGCCTGAACTGTAGGAATTAACATGATATGTGTGGTTTTCTTTGACTGCTCTTAGGAATAGCCTCTAGATCCCCCAGAAAGGAAGTAGAGGCAAAGGGAAGTAAAATGTTGGTTTTTGTTCAAGAACTGTTTCTGTATTTTAAATTAAAAATATGCAGGTGTTTAGTCTTGTGAACAGCTCAGAGCTACTCAGCTTTCTAACTAAACATCTCTGTATGTGGATTCCCTTCCATGGGAAAAGAACTAAGTAAATCTTTGTTTTCATTACATCTTTAAGATTTTTGGTGGTTTGCTGAAGTCCAATGTCCTCAAGTGGTTTTTAAGGATATGGGGATGGCAAGGGAAGTATCCCACTGTGGGTATAAATTTTTAAATATTACGTATTTTGAAATGAAATATTAAAGAGCCAATTGTCTGACACATCTCCCCCACTGTTTTGGAAAGCTTAGGAGTTCTCCAAGTACTGAAAAAGCAGGAAGTAATGGTTTAATATCCTGCCACTCATTTGCAAGCAGTGCTCTGATACTTCAGCTGTGGGATCTGTGTCTGTCCTTATTTATAAGAATTGGTTAATTTTCTCATTGTACATTAATTACCAGTGATAACTGTGCGCTTTTCCAAAGGACATGAGACTTGAATATGGGGAGTATTCTAGTCTGTGCACCTTGGTGTGAGCAGCCCCTGTGCAAGCCTAGTTAAAGCTTTCCTCTTGTTTACTACAAGGGTTCAGGCAGTAAATGCTTTCCACCGTTATTCTGTGGTTATTTTTTTAGTTACTTCCATTATTCTCCACGAGGTTTTCCCAGGTTTTAAATTTTATTTTGTAACTGCATTTTATTTAGGTTTATTGGTATCTCAGAACATACTGAAATTGCCATTCTAATGGCTAACTCAGCAATGACAAACTTTGTTAGTAGTGAGAATATGAAAAGTCTGTCACTGAGAAAGTTTTGATTAAGCTTCTCTGAGCTCACTAATGATTCTAAGATCAATGTCAAGTGATATCAAGGCCAAAACTTTATATTGGACAGTGTTTAACCTAGCAGTAGTTCCTACAGTTCCTAAACTACACTAAGTAGTTCCTTGACACTACTTAGTGTAGTTTAACTGAGTTCTTTTCATCTTCAGGGTTGAAATAGGAGTTTAAAGTAAAGTAGTAGAGGTCAGTAGTCACTTGTCATCTGATGGAGTCTTGCTTCAGCTTCTAAATTATATAGCTGCCTTGTCCTTTTTAGCCTCTCTTGCAGGTACCAAACACATTTTCAAAATGCCCTTACGAGTTTTGAGGGGTCAAGCATGTGGATCTCTGTCCCTCCACCCTCAAAATCATGATGTTGCTCAAAACTTAAAAGAAAAACTGGGTACCATCCACTGTGTTAAAGAGGAATGTCTTTCTGAAGAACAGAGGATAAACCTTTTTATTAATGATTTTATTAATTGTCAAGAAAACTTCCTGTTAATGTTATGCAGTTGTAGCTAATGTGTGATTTTTCAATCAGATCACTAATATGGCAGTTTAGAGCATATTAGAAAACAAGTCTTTCTGGTTATGTTTACTGAATAGCACTGCTTCATCAATAATGCTTCATCCCCAAAATTGTATTCCATTTCACTGAAATGCAGGGTTGCCTAAGTAGAAACTGTAATACTTCAGATTATGTGTTCCATAAAATTTTTCAGTGATAGAATTGATTTATTAGTACGAGAGATTTGGTCTTTAGTAGATGCTACTCATGAGCTCTGTGATGAGTCTGCCATGGTGATGTAATGTTATCAGCCAGAACTAAACTTGGAACAGACCTTGATAGCAGGCTGCCAGTATTTTCATGGCTACTGTAAATAAATATCAAATATAACATCTAGGATAATATTGCAGTGTTGCTTAATATAGTTCATGCTAGTCTGCAGTGGCCGTGGAAAGCATAATGACATTCTCTTGGCAAGGAGAGCTGGCAGTGTTGTCTTTAATGTGGGTGTAAACAGGACCTGTTGTGGAGGCAGGATTGGGCAATTACTGTGCTTATGGCTTTTATTTATCTTGTAATACAGGTACTCGTTAAACAGCTGGATAATATCCTGACTGCCATTCATGATGTGCTCAATGAAAGGTAAGTTGGAAAAATGCTCTAAAGGGGAAAAATAATGAGAGCATTAGGTTTGAAATAGGGGGAAAGATTGAGAGAAGTTAATTTGCTAGTTTTGCATTGGTATCCCATTGCAGGAACAGAATGAAATTAGGGGGGAGTAAAGACTCTTAGGCATATCAACAATACTGTTGGGCTGGCTAGAGTACACCTGCTCTGGGGAGATTGTGAAGGCACAAGTGTGGCTTTGATGCTGTAGGTACTTGGAGTCTGTCTCAGGTGTGTTCAGGCAGCTGGTGGAGCTGTGCACTGCTGTGGAGGTGTAGCTTCCAAAATGAAATAAGGTTTTTTTCAAGCTGACTCATTTACATCGAATTAAGAGTGTATGTAGAGGATGCTGAGGTTTGTGTGACTTTTAGGTGTTTATGTCAGTGTTATTTCCCAGAGTCAGCTGCATATTAAGAACTATTTCTATTGGATAGTGTGTTGCAATTAGAACATTACATTTGCATACTTTTATTCAAGTTGACATACTCCATAGAAATAATATTTCTTAGAATTTCATTTTAGCTTCACTGCTGCCATTAAGTAGGAGAGAAGCAGCTTCATTTCTGCATATATTTTTTGCTTTAGAAAATGCTTTATTTTGTTCATGCTTCTGTTCTGCTCTCATGACTGGAGATCCCAAGTTTCTTTTTTTTTTTTTTTCCTCTCCAAAAATACAGTAGCAAATTGCTTCAGGAGTTGAGACAGGAAGGAGCTTGCTGTCTTGGCCTTCTTTGTGCTTCTCTGAGCTACGAGGCTGAGAAGATCTTTAAATGGATTTTTAGCAAATTCAGTTCATCCACAAAAGATGAAGTTAAACTTCTTTATTTGTGTGCAACCTACAAAGCACTAGAGACTGTAGGAGAAAAGAAAGCATTTTCATCTTTAATGCAGGTAAGACTACAAGTTAAAACATGATTATTAATAATTTTCTCAGTGCAGTGCTTGAATGAACTTTTTAAACTGGAACGAACAATAAGTAATGGTATATTGACATAATAAGTAAATATCATTATGGCTGGGAGGGAACTTTCAGACTGAATGAGATTCTTTGATTCTGGTTACATTAGAAAAGAATGACAAATCTTTGTAGGATGATACATATTTTGATGCAACTTTCTAGTATTTATGGCAGATCCAAGAAGAAGTATCTTGTTGAGACAAAAAAGAGAACTCAAGTGGAATGGTACACAAAACCCAACCTTTTGATTGTCTTGTGCTATCTCCTGTTTACAATTTCTAACCAGAATTGTGGATAGATCTGGGAAAGGAGTAGGATGTGTGCAGACAAGATGAGGTCCCCTTGTTCAAAGTTTAGGGTTTCTTATTTTGGGTATAGAACAGCTATGGCCAGGTCTGTGCTCCAATTTAATGGTTACTTTACAGAGCCAAAAAGGAGACAGGAAAAATAGGACTTAAAACAACTCACAGTTGTTCTGTGGCTAAAAACTAAGAAGAAAAGTGTTCCCTGGCTCTGCCGTAGATCAGGCAAGTGCCCCCTTGAAGTGGTTGTTTTCATGCATTGTCTGTGATGCTTTTTACATTTTGTTCCTGCAGAAAGAGTAGACTTTTGTTGATTGAATCAAAGTAGTTTGTTACAACGTTTTCTCTCTCATGTTCTAATGAAGTAAAATGTGTGGTGGCTTTGCTTTACTTTTCAGCTTGTAATGACCAGCCTGCAGTCCATCCTAGAAAATGTTGATACACCAGAGTTACTGTGCAAGTGTGTCAAGTGCATCCTTTTGGTGTCTCGATGCTACCCACACATTTTCAGCACCAATTTTAGAGTAAGCTTTCTTTGTGTTTTGTATTTTCTTTCTACAGTAGAAATGTTGGTGCAGCAAATTGGGTAATGACTCTGTTTTCACAATTGCTTTCCAGGACACAGTGGACATCCTGGTGGGGTGGCACATAGATCACACTCAGAAACCTTCTTTGACACAGCAAGTCTCTGGTAAGTTTGGCCAGAGGAGTTCATGGAGTCTCAGAGCCTGCTCTGGCTTGCACATGTTGAGGGTTTACTTACACGAGTTTGGTTCTACTGACATGGGAGCTAACATAAAACCAAATTGAGTTTCTGGCTACATAGCAAGATACTTTGTTCCTAACTTTTTAGTAGATTTGCATTTGTCATTTTATGCTAATACTTGAAAAATATGATGCTTTATTCAGGGTATATTTAAACACCAGTTGTTTTGTGCAGTTTTGTAACAATCTTGAATAAATTTATAGGTCTTAGTATATCCTCTGAAAGGATTTTTTTTTCCTAAGTACTTCTAGAAAATCTTTGTGGTAAAGATACTGTACCGGCATTTAAAAGTGGGGAAAGTTTTTCCAATAG
This sequence comes from Hylia prasina, assembly GCA_013397195.1. Classification (NCBI taxonomy): domain Eukaryota; kingdom Metazoa; phylum Chordata; class Aves; order Passeriformes; family Sylviidae; genus Hylia; species Hylia prasina. The sequence goes on from VYXD01012666.1 coordinate 236,392, forward strand.
CTTTATCAGTTTTCTTGGGAGTTATTCACAGCAAGTTTATTATGTTTCTTGTCTCATAGTCCTAGATTCTATCCTTGGTGTTTTTAAAATGATTTTTGCAAAACGACAGAAGAGGGAGATACAATTTANAACTGCTGTGGGCAGAACGGAACCTTAAAATGATTTTTGCAAAAGGACAGAAGAGGGAGATACAATTTATATTTATTTAAAAACATCTAGTGTTAGTATTTTCATGTAGATGACCTCTTACCTCAGCAACTTTTCCCTCAGCAATATGTAACTAACATTTAATTATTGTGTATCACTCTCTATTAATTGGCTTGTTATTTTTATACAGGATGGCTGCAGAGCTTGGAGCCCTTTTGGGTGGCTGATCTAACTTTTTCTACCACACTCTTGGGTCAGTTTTTGGAAGATATGGAAGCTTATGCTGAGGTAAACAAGACTTCATGGAATACACCAGAGTTAACTGTTACGGTTTTCTTAATAAATCCACAGCTGTGATTTTTATGACTGTATTGCTTTTGTAGAAAATAAAATTTCATGGCTTTCCTGGGGAAAAGAGGACCAAATTATGGAGTATACTTCAGTCATGTACAATGACCAGCTGCACAAATACTCACAAACTATTTAATTAGTATCACAACCAGGCCTTCAGCTATTGATGATTGAAAATACTGTCTTGTAATAAAACCATAAACAACTGACCAAACAGGAATGCCTTTATTTTTAAAGAGCTGATGTGAAGACAATTCATGGTCTTTCCTTGATGTTTTCTTTAGTTGTCCAACCTCAGAGTTCCAGAACTAGTAACTGTTGGGGCGGAGAGAGGAAATCTTAATGTTTCAAAAAACTGATGATAAATCTGTCTTTTTAAAATAAAGCAGCAGATTATATTGTGCAGGAAATAATGCAGCAGGAACTGATGGAAAACTAGATTATATTCATTTAATGTAGTTCATTTTGACTTTGTAACCTTTGCTTAGTTAACAGGGCATAGAGTTTATCTGATGCTGTCATTAAAGGAAGTGCTTTGGGATTGAGGGGGGAGTGCTGTCTTTTAAGGCATATGTGCTCATATGAATACATATAGGTAGATTATACTGTATGGTGTATGTTAATATGCAAGTCCTATAGCTAAAATTGCACTTGGAGCATAATTTGTTTCACTCAAAGCAGAATCAATGATTTGGTTAGTGTCCTCCCCTGTACAGCAGGGCCTTTGCTGGGGCAGCTTTAGGATTCACAGGGCAGAGCAGTAAATCACTGCTTATCAAGCTGGCTGGTGCTCTGGTCAATGTGTGTATTCTTAGTCACGGAAGAGTTTTAAGATAACGTGTGCTAACATGGAGGAGGTGCTTCCAGCCAATGTGTTTATCTCACAGTGGGGTAGACCAAGGCTACAGCTCTACTAATGAGATCAGCACTTCTGGGAATGTTCCCAGGCATTGGTGCCAGCTGGCATGGAGTAGTCTGTTAGTGAACTCTTGGTCTCCAGATCAACATCGTTTGCATGTGTGATGGGAATGGCCAGTCAAACATCTCGACTCCGGTTTGGGGACGGGAATTTTTGGAAGGGTGGTAAAAGTGTGCAACTTTTGTAACAGTGCAGCAGTACAGATGATCATATTCATAGACCAGGAACTTCATAAGCCTCGGGTTTAATTTACAAAATATAGTCTGAGTACTTTGTTTCAGTGGCTAAGCTCACTGCTACTCTGTGACTTGTCATTGTCTGTGTGCCTGTATCCCAACTTCATATGTGTGTGTAGTTAAGAGATGTTGGATAAATGCATCTGTAATTGCATTGTACAGTTTAATGCTGGAAAAGAGATGAGGTGTTTTCAGTCTCCTGTTTTGATGTTTCACCCATGTGTGAGTCAATGACATGAGCTGATCCATAAACCCTGTGTGCTGCAGGACCTGAGCCACGTGGCGTCTGGGGAGTCGGTGGATGAGGACATTCCCCCTCCGTCGGTGTCGCTGCCCAAGCTGGCCGCGCTGCTGCGGGTGTTCAGCACCGTGGTCAGGAGCATCGGGGAGCGCTTCAGCCCCATCAGGGGACCACCAATCACTGAAGCTTATGTCACTGATGTGAGATCTCAATTTGCTTTGCTTTGTTGCTCACCTGTTTTGTCACCATATAGCAGTGCCGTTCACTGAGTTTATTTAGGTTTTGCGAATGTTACGTGAATGAATATTCCCAGCTTTGAGCAAATCTGTTTTTTCCAAGAAATACGCTACATTAATTTTATCAAAGTATAGATCGAGATAGTGGCACATGGGAATTGCATCAGAAACTAACCTTTTTAGGCATTTTGACTTCATGTGGTTGGGTTTGCTTGTTATCTTTGAAACCTACTTGTTATCTTTGAAACCGCATTTATTCAGATAACTATGCCACTATAGCAACTTGAATTCTAGTAATGAGTTTGATTTTATAAAATGTGATGGGTTTTATTCCTTGAAATAGTATCTATTAAATCTGATAGCAAACTTCTCTAGCTCTATAGTATAGGATGGTGTAAACTCAGAATAAATATTATATAATATGCTAAGTAGCTGCTATAGTTCTGTAGTGGGTGAGGAGATAAGAGAAAAATACCTGCAGTCGAAATCTTGTGGTTGCTGGACAACTGGAATTTATACCCTTGCAGAATTTTCTGAGAGACACAACTTCCTGAGTAAATAAGTGTATGGATTTCCCAGTTGAAGACACGACAGTTATGTAACTTCTGCCTTAATCTGCAGAGGATTCTTGTGAGGAAAGCTTAAGAAAACTCATCTGTCTTTTGCAAGGGAGGTTTTTGATGTTAGTTGGAACTGAACAGAACTGTGAATAATGAACTTAGGTTTTGTAGGTCTGTGACTGAATTGGAAACCAAGCAGTTGAAAATTTGTTTTTTCTTACACTTCTGACCTGTAATGCGAAGATGACATTATTCAGAATAGAATTGATCAAGCTGCAGAGCAGGTGATGGGATAGATATCAAATGGGTGTGAATACAATTAAATAGCATTTCTTTTTAATGCAGTTTGACTCAGTTGTGTTTTTAATTTTGCAGGTTCTGTACAGAGTAATGAGATGTGTGACTGCAGCAAACCAAGTGTTCTTTTCTGAAGCTGTGCTTACAGCTGCCAATGAGTGTGTTGGGGTTTTACTTGGCAGCCTGGATCCCAGTATGACCATACACTGTGACATGGTCATCACCTATGGATTAGATCAAATGGAAAATTGTCAGACTTGTGGCACTGACTATGTCATTTCAGTCCTGAATCTGTTGACACTGGTTTGTACATGTTTTTATTGTTGTGGGGGACTAGAAAAACACTATTTTGATTAATCTTTAATAATTAGTAAAAATTAGTAAAGTTACTTATTTTGGTTTTTATCCCCAGATTGTTGAACAAATAAATACAAAACTACCATCATCATTTGTAGAGAAATTATTTATACCAGAGTCTAAACTACTTGTTCTTCGTTATCATAAGGAGAAAGAGGTAAGAGTAAGTAACTTCTACAGGTGTATTCCACCAGCCTTCATGCACTTCCTAGAATATATTAAGCTGTAAAATTCAGCTCATCTTAAATATGGATTTTAGTCTAACTAAATATCTGAAAGTTCTGAAAAGGCAGATGCCTCTACTTCTTGGTTTTGGCATTTAGATTTGATGAGAAATTGGTAAGTTTGCCATCATTCCTGGTAGAGAGGTCCTTAGTCATTGGCTTTGATACTCAGTGTGTTATGTTGGATGATCAAGAAAATAATTAGTCGTTTCTTTAAGTAAGAGGTACAGAAAACTGAAGATAGGTATGTGTATCAGACTAAGCTATTCATAGATAAAGAAGAATGATTTAAAAATCTTTGTTGCTGATTAGTATATTTTATGATTGGTTCTAATCAGTTATTGCTGTAATTATGTTCTCAAGGTTGTTGCAGCAGCCCTTGCTGTATACCAAGCTGTATTGAGCCTGAAGAACATTCCTGTTCTGGAGACTGCTTACAGGTTGATTCTAGGAGAAATGACCTGTGCTTTAAATAGTCTTCTCCATAGTTTACATCTTCCTGAAGCCTGTTCTGAAATCCAGCATGACTCTTTCAAGAAGCTTATATCCAATGTGGATAATGCCAAGTTTGTTGTTATATTTGACCTCAGTGCTCTAAGTACTATTGGAAATGCTAAAAACTCATTAATTGGGGTGAGTAAAGCTCAACAGACAGTTCATGCAATAAGTGTAAAAAATACTTGATTACTTAAAATTAATGTATTACACCAGTAGGACATGTATGTGTGACTACAATGATCATATTTGAACTTCCTAAGTTTTAGAAAAACTTCCAGTATTAAAACTTAGGGGAAACAGTGGGTGGATTGTGTCTCTAGTTGGTGCATAATGAAAAGCAGTTTCTAGGGGAGGAGCATCTTATCAGGGTTATTAAGAGTTTAATGCTAAGATCATCATAATATTGCTTTTGAAACTCAAGACAGATAAAAGCAGCTGTAATGTGTCCTTTGGTATTATATCAGCCATGTGAAAACACTTGCCAGATCTTTCCCTATAAAAACATGAACTACTTTTAACAGACTTCTAAGAAATGGGAAAGAAGATAGTTACAGTCAAAAATAACAGAGTTAAATTATTTCCTGTGGGGAAAAAAGAAAAGACATTAATTAATGCTATGAAAATTACAGTTAAAAGAAGATCCTACTTTTTATGTTTTTGTGCTTCTGTTACAATTGTTTTATAGATGTGGGCCCTTTCACCAACTGTATTTGCACTGCTGAGTAAAAACCTGATGATAGTTCATGGTGACATAGCAGTTCACTTCCCTGCTGTCCAGTATGCAGTGCTCTATACATTGTACTCACACTGCTCCAGGTAGGAGGTTTCATAATTCAGCAGTACTTTAACAGCACTAGGATGGACTGATCTGAATATTGTGGGAGGGATGAAGTTAAATAGACTGTTACTTTTGTCCAAACTTCCTTATTTAGTTCTTTCTTTCATTAGTTGTAGGGAAGCTGTATCTCAGCCAGGAAAGCATATTTTGGCTTAAAGTTGGCCTTATTCAAAGGCAGATTAGAAATCTTGTGTTTGAATAGAGATAACTGAGGGAGAACCCTACTGAAAGTAAATGAGGAAAGATTATTTACTGTTTAGCTTACTGAGAGATCTAGGAGAGGTAATGAGATGTAAACAACAGATGTAAATACATTTTAGACCTTATTAATACAAACTGTTGTTAAAGTAAGGGAATATACCAGTTTAACTGTTACTCTTTGCATTCTCAGCTGTGATGATTTTTCACTAAGCATTGGATGCCAGACAGTTGAGAACAGGTTACTGGTGTGCACAGACTGATGGCAAATTGTAGCTTTGTTCTTTCAGGCTAGGGATCAAAATATTTGGATTTTGACATGGTGTGGTTTGTGTGTGTTTATTTAACGTATGCTGCTGATTGTTGATGCTTTCTCTCATCCTGTAAACTTTAGGGAAATATCTCTAATCTTGGGGTAGTTCTACAGTTTGTTTTTCCTTGCCTTTTCAGGCATGACCATTTCATATCCAGTAGCCTCAGTTCTTCCTCTCCCTCTCTGTTTGATGGAGCAGTTATAAGTACTGTAACTACAGCAACAAAAAAACATTTCTCAATCATACTGAACCTTTTGGGGCTTCTGCTTAAGAAGGATAACCTTACTCAAGATACCAGGTAAGGAAAATTTTCTTAGAAATTGGGAATTTTTTTTTTGCCCAGTGGAATACGTTAATTCAGAAACCAGGGTAATTTGAATATGTAAAACTTGGGGTAAATTTTACCAGTCAAGTGTTTGAGTTTTTTAAACATTATTAGAGAAATTGTGGAAAAAAGTAGCTGCTTGTTTTTATACATGAAAAGTAGAAAACTTTAAACCATCCTAAGGTGTATCCAGTAGAAGCAGAGCTATCAAACTTTACTGAAAGAAAGGGTTTGGTCACTGAAAGTACCCTTTTGCAATGGTTGCCATCCTGTATTACCAAAATGCTGTGAAAGCTGTGGTCATCTTTAAAGTTAAGAAATACCTTGTTTAAAAAGTGTGAGCTACTGTGTGAAGTAGTTTAAGTTCTATCAGAAAGTACCTCTCTGTAACTGTGTAGAGTGACTAAACTCTTGGTTTTTGAAGGAAACTACTTACAACGTGGGCTTTGGAAGTGGCTCTTCTGATGAAGAAATCAGAAACATATACTCCGTTATTTTCTCTCCCATCTTTTCATAAGTTTTGCAAAGGACTTTTAGCAAACAGTAAGATATTGCATATTTTTACTTAACTGTCTTTTACATTTTACATGTCAAAATTAAGCACATAAATAGCCTTGTCCCACTGATAGTAGGAGCTGTACTTGTTTCACTTGCCCTAAGGATGCTTCAAGGTTGTATTGTGCAAGAATTTACACCCTTTTCATTATTTATTTTTTTTTAAGTGGATCCCTGCCTGTTACTTAAACAATTTGCTTAAAATAAATTGCAATCTTAGGAGACTGGACACATCACTGACATTTTCCCAGTCACAGATCATTATTTATCAAAAGCACTAGAATAGTTCTGTGATGTATTCAATTCCAAAATCTGTAAATAATATGGGAACGAATGGAGAGTAGTGCAGATGTACCTAATTCCAGCAAGAATAACTTTTTTTTCCTCCCTTCAAATCCTTGATTCAGCTCTTCTGGAAGATGTGAACATTTGTCTTCAAGCATGTAGTAGCCTCCATGCCCTGTCTTCCTCCCTTCCAGATGATCTTTTACAGAGGTACTTGCACAGAGTTCTGTATGTTATTTGAATTATGCTGATAATGGAGATATTAACACCTCCTTCCTTTTTGGTGTTGCAGGTGTGTTGATGTGTGTCGTGTTCAGCTAGTCCATAGTGGTGCTCGTGTGAGACAAGCTTTTGGAAAACTTCTGAAGTCAATTCCTTTAGATGTTGTGTTGAGGTGAGTTGCTCAGACCAACTTCAGTGTAAACAATGGTTTAGTTTTTTCAGAGACACTTAGCCTGAAAAACAGTGCTAGTGGACTGTCATCATACTGTCTGAGTTCAAAATCAAAAAGCATGAGCTTACAATGGTAGTTCTGGGTTGATGGCTGGTGTTCATGATCTTAAAGGTCTCATCCAACCCTCTGTGATTCTAAGTGTCTTGCTATCTCTCCTATGCTTTTACAGGTCTAAGAACAGTATGTAGTACACAAAGTAATTAATAAATTTGATAAGCTGTGCGTCACTTCTTGAAGCAAACAGTGAATACCTGTAAGGTCCTTGTTATCCAGAGCTTCAGCAATATTATGTCCTTTAATTTGTCTTGAACACTTGAACTCTGAAAGCACTTGGTATTAGTATCAAAGTGTATAATTAGTTCCAGTCATTACATGTGTGTATATATATATAGTATGTGTGTAATTCTCTTACACAACTTCTTTTGGTTTGTTCAAGTGCGTTTAGCATGGGTTGTTTTCCCTCTCTTCCTGCAGTAACCGTACCCACACTGAAATACAAGAAATTTCTTTGGCTATAAGAAGTCACATGAGCAAAGCTCCAAGTAACACATTCCACCCACAGGATTTCTCTGATGTCATTAGTTTTATTTTGTATGGAAACCTGCACCGAACTGGGTAAGAAATCGTAGAACTGAAAACTATGAATGTTGAATTTATAATGAACAAGTCCAAGTTATATTTAGTTTAAAATTTGTAATTATCATTACAAACGACATTGCTTTACTTTCAAACTTTTTTTTATACTTTTAAGTACTTACAAACATCTTACCTACACACCTTTTGGCATATTTTCCTATATACATTGCTGCTTGGAAGTTAATTTTGTGAGAAATTTCTTTGTGAACAATGGGGAGATGGCATGTGCAGTGTGAACTTGTTAATGCACTGATGTTTCCTTTCAGGAAGGATAATTGGTTAGAAAGGTTATTCTATAGCTGTCAGAGACTGGATAAGAGAGACCAGCCAACCATCCCTCGGAACCTGCTGAAGACTGATGCTGTGCTGTGGCAATGGGCTGTGTGGGAAGCAGCTCAGTTCACTGTTCTCTCAAAGCTACGGACTCCTCTGGGGAGAGCCCAGGATACATTTCAAACAATTGAAGGTGAAGTCAAAAATACACTTTATTTTAATGAGATTTTTTTGGTAAGGTTGTGAAGCCAAGGTGTTCATGTCTAAGGCAAGAGGCACAATGACTTTAGTTTTCAGTGCTTATAGATTTTAAGGATAATTACTGTTACCTTGTGACAGATTTTGAGAGATAGCATTGCTGTCCCTTTGCACACTTAAATACAATACCATCTGGTAACTCTTTTTCCCCCATGTTTTGGTAAAATGTGTAGGTATTATTAGGAGCCTTGCAGCCCACACATTAAACCCTGATCAAGATGTCAGCCAGTGGACTACTGCAGACAATGATGAAGGACACAGCAGCAACCAGCTCAGGCTTGTTCTCCTTCTGCAGTATTTGGAGAACTTGGAAAAATTGATGTACAATGCATATGAGGGATGTGCCAATGCCCTTACCTCTCCACCCAAGGTTTGTCTGTCTTGCACTGCTGATGTGGCTTGCAACAGTATGTTGAATGAACAGTATTTTCAGGATTGTTCAGTTCTTAGCCATGGAATTTCAGAAAAACTTTTCAAGCAAAGTTTGAGACTTAAAAACTCTGGCTTTGACTTTGGTGTATTCCTACAGAGCATGTTAAACCAGGCTTTGTTTCTGGAGTACCAGCTTGTATAGTGGTACAAATCCAGCAAGTCTGTAGTACCTCTCATTTGTAGCAGTCACTTATTTGTAGATTGTCAGCAGTCCTATTATAAAATAACACAGTTATTTAAAGCTTTCATTCCTTTTGGGGAATGTAGTAATTTATAAGCAACATATCCTGTTGTGTAGTTCTAAGGGCAAAACACATTATTCAGTGTTGACATAATCTGTTTAATTAGCAGACTTTGATGTGACAGTAATATTTAATTTATAGTCAATTTCTATTAAGACTTCTGGCTTGCCAGTGTGCCTGGCTGGTTGCATACTACATGTGATTTCAGACCATTTACATTAATAAAGTTAAAGATTAATTGAAAACTGGAGAAAAGAAACCTTCCTGCCTTTGATATCAATCTTAAGTACTTAACTGTTCTGGCTTGGGCAGAAGAATGTTGTTGTGAAACTTCTTTCCTGTCTCTGAAGGTTATCAGGACGTTCTTCTATACCAATCGCCAGACATGCCAGGATTGGCTGACACGGATCAGACTTTCCATCATGAGAGTTGGATTGATGGCTGGCCAGCCTGCTGTGACAGTCAGGCATGGATTTGATTTACTTACAGAAATGAAAACTAATAATAGTATTTCTCAGGTACTTTATTTTCAAACTCTGTAGGCTATTGCAGAAATATTCACCATGATATTCTAAAAGAACTAAGCTAAGGAAATCAGTAGTTACTAAACCAAGTGGTATGTAAAAGAATGAGTTATTTAAAGCCATATTTTTAATTTGTATGTTTTTATTGTGGTTGTGATACTGTGGATTGGGGGTTAGGATGTACTGAAGACATGCAGTCAAATACTACACAGGAATGAATCCTGTAGTTAATTCACAATTTCAATTGAGCAATTTCTAATTTAGTGGAAACTTTGTGAAGCTGGTGCTGCATTAGTGTGAGGCCATCCCAAGCTTGTGGTAGTGTGATGTCTTTGCTTTCCTGTGGGTATGAGGAGTAGTAGGGCTGTGTCATGGGGGTATCCTTCCTCTAACTAGCAGCTAAGTTCAGGGGTGGGATGGATGGATAAGCTGATTAAAGGCTTCTTGAAAAGGTTGAATAGTTTCTTCAGTACATGATTGGATTTGCTTAAATCAAAAGGTGGTTTGATAGATATTTGTTACTCTGTGCTCTCTTATGAATTCTCATACAGGTACAAAACCACCACCCAGGGATTGCTAAACATTGTTCAGGCTGTGGATTCACAGCACAAACTCTCCCCTTGGCTGCCCTGCTTTTCCAAAAGCAGTGCAGTGGATGGATATGAGGCATGCTTGTAGATGTGTATAATGAAATACTGCTTCACCATTTCTGAGTGTTTCCCCACAGATATGTGGGTATTGCATTAGATGAGTTTTGTTAATTAACTCCTTTGGTTTGTAATTAGGGAAATGAATTGGAAGTGACAATTATGATGCTGGTGGAAGCATTATGTGAGCTTCACTGTCCTGAAGCTATTCAGGGTATTGCTGTCTGGTCTTCTGCTGTAGTTGGGAAGAGCCTCTCCTGGATCAATTCTGTAGCTCAGCAAGCAGAAGGGCGGTAAGTTTTCACTAATAATTGGGTGCTACAAACTTGGACCTTTTTTCCTTCTATGGAAAGTTCTGCTTCTGAGTCTTTTTAAACTGTGGCATGAGTCAAGGCTGCTGATGAATTTCTGTGTCAATTATGTCAGTGAATCTTTTCAGAGATACAATATGTATTTATATCAATATTCAGCTCTACTCATTCAAGTTAAAATTGTGACAGTCAAGTATAAAACTCATTTATTTCCTTCTGTGTCTACTTGATTTGAAGTTGTCATTAATAATTTTACGGACAAGCTTTTGTCAAATGCTATAACCTGGAAAATCAACCAGTAAACTCATATCCTATCTTAATCCCTTTCTTCTGCTGAAGGTGATAGGAGCTTTTTGAGTATTGGGGTAAAATAATGCTCAAAATCTAGTCTACTTACAAAAAAACCCAGCCTGGTTCATTAATATGCTGACTGAAATATTGAACTGTTTCAGGTTTGAAAAAGCAACTGCGGAATACCAGGAGCACCTCTGCTCCATGACTGGAGTGGATTGCTGTATAACAGGCTTTGACAAGACTGTTCTGAAGTTGGCCAATTCAAACAGTGTGAATAATGCCAGCCCAAAACATTCCTTGAATGGTCAGTGTTTTCTTTTTAAGAGAAATACAACTGTGTAAATGTGTGTGCATAAAATGAGAACATTCAATGATACAGCCATGGTAATGTCTGACTCTGAAATCTGAAAACCTGTTTCTGTCTGCAGTTAAACTGAACCACTTAATGCCCTTGAAACCAATATTAGGTGTAGATAGGAGGGTTTGAAGTACTGAGGTCTAGCTGAATGAAACTAAAGGTAATAGGTAAAATATTTTGTAACTTACTAATTTAAATCTAGTTTATTTTAGATCATCCTAACTTAAACCTTAGTGTTTATGATATAATTGTATCATAAGTGCACTAGTTACTCAGAGGTTTTTAACTGTTAAGACTTGGTTGCAGTATTCTGTTTAATCTTTGAAACTGAACCTCCTTTGTTCCTAATTTAGTTGTTCTGTTTTTCTGTTTTGATGCTCCTTTACAGATGTGAACTAAATTTTTTAGTCCTTTGAAAAGGTTTTTTTTTCCCTTAGAAAAAGTGTCAGTGGAAGAATACTGTAAAAGTTGTGTAACTATTTGATTTTTTTAAATTCAGATTTTTTTCTTGACAAAAGACATAGAAATAATGTTTGAGTAATAGAACTGCTGTTTGAAAATATGTATTTAAGTGCATGTTTATATAATTTTTTTTCATTTCCCAGGAGAAACTAGAAAAACTGTTCTGACTAAGCCTAGTGACTCTTCACCTGAAGTGATAAACTACCTGGGTAACAAGGCATGTGAATGTTACATTTCCATTGCTGACTGGTCTGCTGTTCAGGAGTGGCAGAACATGGTCCATGAACTGAAGAAAAGCAATAGTAATACCTCAATCAATCTGAAAGCAGATTTTAACTACATAAAGTAAGGGTATAATTAATTTATTCAACAGTACCTTAGGGTTTATTGTTTTACAACTGAAATATTAAAGTTTTAATGGATTTTAAAAATTGGATGTCAGTTTCTAAGTAGAGGCATGCAAAGAAGAAAGGTGTGTTCCTGAGAGGGTGAACACTTGGCCATGGCATTTACACATGAATGAAGAGGTAACCTCATTCTAAATAGCTACCATAGCTTTCTGGCTGCTGAGGCTGTTTAGTATTCAAGAAAAAATCTTTCATTGAAGAAAAAAGATAATAAATTTATTCTGCCTTTCTCAGCAGAAGATGAATCCTTTTGTACAACTTAAACAAAATGTATTTCAGTGGTTCTTAAAAATATCTTAATTTACTAATTTAATGGAAAAAGTATAGGAAAGAAGTGGTCTTGGCTGCTGGATTTTTTTATTTTATTTTTCTTTTTAAAATGAAATTTAGAATTGTAGCTTGTGTGTTTATTTCCTGAGCTTTGACATTTTTGTGGTTCATGGAAAAATACTTGTGATATTGAATAGACCTTCAGTGACACTGCAGACCGTAGTTTCTTTTTGTTTGACAACTTGATTGCTTTCCATTCCTGCATGATTGTGGTAATCATAGTAAAATCCTTCTGGCTGAAATTTCTTGACTTGAAAATAAAAGCACAGAAGGAAGCAGTGAAATGAGATCTTGCAGGTCTGAAAAGGTGACTGCTTCTGTCAGAGAAAGGGGCTCTTTCCCTTTGGTACTGGATTCATTAATTTGGTGCAGAACTAGTGCCTTTCATTGATGTATGTGATAATTGAGATTTTTGCTTAGAATAAATTGTAAGTGCTCTGTAGGATTTGGAGTTAGTCTTGAGTCTTTTCTTTTTGCTGTGTAATATACTTAGCAACTGGAGTGAAGTAAGAAATACAAAAATAAAACTATAAATGTTGAATTGCAGATCTTTGAGCAGCTTTGAGTCTGGACACCTTACTGAATGCACTGAACAACTGGAATTATTACCAGGAGAAAATATCAACCTGCTTGCAGGGGGATCCAAAGAAAAAATAGGTATAAATGCATAAATTAACATTTACTTCAAATGCAAAAGAAAATATTTCTTCATGTATCTGTCTCTATAAATGACAGACTGAAACTTCTGAATGCAGTTTGCTGTGTTCAGTGGACTGACCATGACCTTTGTGAACCAAGCTTCAAAATCACTGGCAGTGGTCATCCTAAATGTTGATGGAAGTGTGTTTTCTGGAGTTAATGTGACTGTTTGTATTTTCTATTTTGAATACTTACACATATAAAATATGTATTTTTTTAAAGGAGGTTTTTTTTTCCTAACTTCCTTACTGTCAAAAATACATTCTCATATGCTGAAACATGATAAAATTTGGCAGTTCTAGTTGGTTTCAATTGTTTAATCTCCATGTAGACATGAAGAAGCTCCTTCCTAATATGCTAAGTCCTGATCCAAGAGAACTTCAAAAAGCAGTTGAAGTACAGCTTTTGAGAAGTTCAGTATGTCTGGCAACAGCTGTAAACCACATAGAACAGGAGCAAAAGTGGCAGTCAATATCTGAGTAAGTTGAATGTGCTATGAATTAATGTAATACATTGTGAAAACCAGTTCTGGTTTGTTAAACATAACTTTCTGTAAAGCTTCAGCATCCATGGCAGTTTTAGCTGCTGTGAGTTACAAGCTTACTGAGGAAAAATAAGATGATGTTTAACTTGGAGTTCATATAGTTTATAGAATACTTGAGTTCATAAAGTACTTCTGTGTGTCAGCTTAATAATGAAGTATTGTAACTTGTGTGATATTGCAGCACTTTCTCTTCATCCTTGTAAAGATACTGAATTTGGTTTTTTTCTTCAGTAATTTTGGTATCACTCTTAAAGTGTAGCTAAGAAAAATGACTGTCCTGATGCTTTAATTTCAGGAATCTTATTAAGTACTTAAAGCAAACGTCCCGAATTGCTATTGGGCCTCTGAGACTTTCCACGCTCACCGTGTCTCAGTCTTTGCCAGTGCTGAGCACTCTTCAGTTGTACTGTTCTTCTGCTTTGGAAAACACTGTATGCAACAGGCTGACATCAGAGGTAATTCTGTATTTAAAACCTAAATTGGGATAATGTCTTCTGCCATGTCGTGTTGTGGAGTATTGAATATAAAACATACATTAATTGTTTTGACTGTTAATCATACTGTAAAAGACCTCATTTAGTTTTCTAATGTGCCTTGACCCAAGTTTTTATAATTTTATATCTCAATTGGACTTCTGTCTGTAGTTATGAATATACCTCTTTCAATTCCACTTACAGTATTTTTGAAGTGTAATTGATAGTTGCCTTTTAGAGTGGTGGTATTTCTTCTCTGAATAATGTGACACGCACTTAATTTACTTTCAAGGCAACTTAAAAATATTCTAATAAAGAAATCACTTCAGCAAGTAAAATCTGAATGTCAGACTTCAAACACTATGAATGTTCTAGATGTAATTTCTAATCACATTGTACAGAAGACAATTCTGGTTGATTTTGAGCAGTTCTTAGTGTTGTCCTCTCAAAATCAACCATAAAACATATTTCTCTTAGTCAATGATAAAGTGTGGATACTAATATAAATAAGAATGTTTGCTCTAAAAATGGCCTTTGGTTTTAATTAATGAAAATCCATTCTAGTAAAGTTGTCTCTGATGACAACTCTGCAACTTCTGTGCCTCTTCCAGGACTGTCTTATACCTCTCTTCAATGAAGCATTGAGGTCATGCAAGCAGCACGATGTAAGGCCATGGATGCATGCCCTGAGGTACACGGTGTACCAGAATCAACTGATGGAAAAGCTTAAAGGTGTGTAAGCTCTCAGTATGGTGTTAGGAAAAACAAATCCAGAATTTGGACTTCAGCCACGTGCTGAAAGCAGCAGCTGTCTTTTTATTTAGATGGAGTACTTTTTAAAACCCAAGTTTTTTCCTTCAGATTTCTTGCTTTACTACTCACTGTCATGATTAGTGCTGTGATGTAGACAGTATCAAAAAGAAAAATAGCATTCTGAAGTGTTTAATAGTTGTATTCTCCTCTCCTAATAACTACTTACTTGCTCATCACTTCATACTTTAACTGCTTTCACTTTTGAACACTTCAACATCATGAATAATGGGTCTTCACAAACAGCCATGAAAGCCATTTAAATGTGCAGGTATGATAAGAAGTAATGGGAAAAAGTAGTTCTGTCGGGGAAAAGGAGGTTTATTAGCTAAGAAGAATGGTTATAGTGGAAAAAATCTTTTGCCCAGCAGATAATCTGTGGATATAAATTTTGTTTGAGATGGTATATAAATATTCTAGGCAGAAATTAAGTCATCTAAATTTCTGAAGCAATTTGTACTGATGACCACGTACACAATACATTGGGCAGAAATTCTCTGTGTGTCAGACAGTGGTTTAATACTCTTGTTTACAATGTCTTGCTCCCTTCTTTAGAACCAACAGTCCCCATTAAAAGCCATCTAATGGAACTGGGCTTAACAGCAGCAAAATTTGCACGGAAGCGAGGAAACATCGCCCTGGCTACACGACTGCTCGCCCAGTGCAGCGAAGTTCAGCTGGGGAAAACCACCACTGCACAGGACTTAGTCCAGCACTTTAAAAAATTGTCTGCACCAGGTCAGATAGATGAAAAATGGGGTCCTGAACTCGATATTGAGAAAACAAAGTTGTTATACACAGCAGGTGAGTGTTATGTTGTAGTGACTTGAGCTTTTTTTCCTTATAACAAGGCTAATCCCCCTTACCTTGAAGTCACAATAGGGCAGTATCATTAGGAACTGATTTCACACCATTAGCTGTTGTCTGTCTGAAAGTGTTTTCACAAGTTTCTTCATGCTTGTCATTCTTCAAAAGAAAATTTTCTTTGTAAAAATATATTGCTATAAGCTGTGTCTGAATTTCAGAATGGTTTTAAATAATAGGAGTGTACTGAAGATCTGCTTTTCATGATATGCAGGTCAGTCAACACATGCCATGGAAATGCTGAGTTCTTGTGCCATATCTTTCTGCAAGTCTGCCAAAGCTGAATATGCAGTTGCTAAATCTATTCTCACACTGGCTAAATGGATTCAAGCAGAATGGAAAGAGATCTCAGGACAGCTGAAACAAGTATATAGAGCTCGACAGCAGCAGAATCACACTGGGCTGTCTACCTTGTCTAAAAACATATATAATTTGATTGATCTGCCAGCTGTTAATACACTAGAAGATGAATATCCTAGGATTGAAAGTGAATCTACAGGTACGTTTGTTCTCACTGTTCTTTTCTAAAATTAGTTACTGATAATTATACTGAGGGACAACACCAGTTATATTGATAAAGATTAAGTGCTCCATCCCTCATGTATCTGTTTTCCTAATACATGTGTCAAAGGTGTGCCCTGGGTACTTCGTAGAAGTCTGCTCTCTGAAGCATTGTGCTCCTTTGGAGGTCATGAGTTCATTGCCTCAGTTCCACCTCTCTGTGAAAGAGGAAGGAATTGTAGAGTAACAGCAGTGGTTGTTGGCAAATGGACACCGGGTTTTATTTTGAAGCAGTGTCAGAACTGAAAAATAATTGCATTTTGGAAAATTTTGCACTGTTGGGTATTAATTTTACTAAAAATATACTATATACTCATTATTTCTTGGTGTTATTTTCTGTGCTACGGAAGGCAGAAGTAGGTTTTACACTGTAACACATTACTCTATTTCTCCCGTCACAGTTAACATTGGAGTGGGAGAGCCAGACTTCATCTTGGGCCAGCTGTATCACTTGTCTTCAGTACAGGCACCTGAAGTAGCCAAGTCTTGGGCAGCCCTGGCTAGCTGGGCTTATAGATGGGGCCGCAAAGTAGTTGATAATGCCAGGTAAATACAGCCTAATGCTTGAATTTATACAGCACAGTTGGTTTTCTTAAGATAAACCTTCTCTGTATTTATGATTGCTGTTGTACGCGGTCTGAAGAGCAGGTCTGGTCATGCGAGCAGAGAAATGAATATTCTCTTGGTTGCTTGCCCTCTGTAAAAGAAAGCTAACTTAATTCTGAGATAAGGATAATTTCTTCCTTCAAAAAGTTTTATATATGGACTTGAAGTAGCACAACAAATACTCATGTAATGGGATCAATAATTCATTAAATGTTACAGTCAGGGAGAAGGTGTTCGGCTGCTCCCCCGGGAGAAATCTGAGGTTCAGAACCTGCTTCCAGACAACATTGCAGAGGAGGATAAAGAGAAAATCTATGGGATTCTTGGGCAGGCAGTGTGTCGGCCAGCTGGGATTCAAGTAAGTGTAGATTTATTTGCTTAAAAAAATGTTCAGCTTCAGCATGAACCTTGTTTTCCTCTTCTTGCAGTTCACCTTAACTCTTGTAAGTGTCTTAAAGTTAAAATTCAGACAGTACAAGACACCAGCTCTTAGCTAAGTGGTCACACACCTGTTGGATGAACTATGGTAATGTGATCAAGTAATGCAGTTGCATGAGCTGCTACATGAAAACTGACTTAGGAACTAAGATTGCTTGTAGAAATTGTTGGAGGACTTAATCAAATCTGCTTTCCCTTTATTTGAATTTAGGATGAAGATATGACTCTACAAATCACTGAAAATGAGGACAATGAGGAAGATGATATGGTGGATGTGATATGGCGTCAGTTATTAACAAGTTGTCCCTGGCTTTCAGATCTTGATGAAAATGCAACAGAGGGATTAATTAAAGTCTGGAGGAAAGTTGTAGACAGAATCTTCAGTCTCTATAAACTGTCCTGCAGTGCATACTTTACTTTCCTCAAACTCAATGCTGGTCAGGTTAGTGTTCAGGTTGACGTGGAAACCAAGTTACAAACTTCTCTAAATGATAATATGAACTAAACTTAGTGGAGTATTTCTTTGTTTCAAGGTTCCACTTGATGAAGAAGATCCCAGACTGCACTTAAGAAACACCTCTGAGCAAAGCACTGATGATGTAATCGTGATGGCAACCCTGAGACTGTTACGACTGCTTGTGAAACATGCTGGAGAACTTAGACAGTATCTAGAGCATGGGCTAGAAACAACACCTACTGCTCCTTGGAGAGGTAAGGATATGTTATCTAGCTGTTAAAATTGATTTTGAGGCATTTTCTCTGAATGCAGAAAGTTGTTCATTGCACTTCGATGAAAGTTTTTAAGTGTGAGGAAAAGAGTCTCTGTCTTTTACTACATGATGTCATTGAAGGTGTTAAAGTCTGCCATATACCCTGATTGTAAAGTAGATAAGTAGCACAGATTTTGATCCCCTCCTTCCCCCACTTGAAGACACAGGAAAGAGAAAGGAGATGTGGTTTGTGAAGTATTACATCATATGACCTCTCTAAAAACCAAACGAGGTGGATTTTTTTCTACCTATAGTTGAGAAAGATGTGTGACTAAAAGCCACACGTTTCAGAAGCAGTTTTTTGTCACTACATGGCAGGTTCTGGTTGTTCAGAGACTTTCCCTCAAAGGTTATGGAGTTTGTGTGGGAGGCAAAGAAGAGGAGGCCACCGATTGTAAAATTGCACTTTTGGACTTTTTTTGTCAATTAGTGAATTTGTGCTTCTTTGATTTACGTTCTCCCTATGCAAAAAAAAGACAAGCTTTTAAAAATAAAATTCTCTCTCATTTGAAGAGGAATGCAGTGAATCAGCACGCTTCCTTTTCCTCTTTGTGCAGGAATTATTCCTCAGCTTTTCTCCCGCCTGAACCACCCAGAAGTGTACGTTCGTCAGAGCATTTGCAACTTACTCTGTCGAGTTGCTCAGGATTCTCCTCATCTCAT
Organism: Hylia prasina; assembly: GCA_013397195.1. Classification (NCBI taxonomy): domain Eukaryota; kingdom Metazoa; phylum Chordata; class Aves; order Passeriformes; family Sylviidae; genus Hylia; species Hylia prasina. Next base: position 255,029 of record VYXD01012666.1, read on the forward strand.
CCTCTATCCTGCAATAGTGGGAACCATTTCACTTAGCAGTGAATCCCAGACTTCAGGTATGGAGAAAAGGGAAAAGTGTTCAAATAAACTTTCTACTATATTTTTATATTCTGGATAGGATGATGCTGAGGGTTTTTAGTCTGTTTTTTCAGTTTTGATCTTAAGAATATTTTTATTATGAGATCTCACTGATACCGATAATGTGATTTACCAGATTTTGCGTATTTTTCTTACATTTCATCAGCACTTAATGGGAACCTGATGCTAAATAAACCATGGAATGATAGATATCCTACTGTAGCTAATATTTTATCATCTGTTTTTAATTTAGGAAACAAGTTGCCTTCTGCCATCCCTACTTTGCTGGGTAATATTCAAGGAGAAGAACTTTTGGCTGGTGAATGTGATGGAGGGAGCACTCCAGCTTCCCAAGAAAGTGGTAAAGATGATACAAAAGCTGGATTAAATGAAGATCAAGCAATGATGCAAGATTGCTACAGCAAAATTGTGGAGAAACTCTCTGCTGCAAATCCAACAATGGTATTGCAGGTAAATAATCCAAATGTCTGTTACTTGGTTACTTGAACCACAAATATGTAATTAGTATAACACCAATTATAGGTGCCGGCCTACTGAAAGTTTGCTGTGTTTCTGTCTTTTTTCCAACTTGTTCATCTACTGAAAAAAGTCTGAAATTTAGTTCTTTTAAAAAGTGAATCTTGCTTATCCAGGTGCAGATGCTTGTGGCTGAGCTGCGCAGAGTTACAGTTCTCTGGGATGAACTTTGGTTGGGAGTTCTACTGCAGCAGCACATGTACGTCCTCAGGCGGATTCAGCAACTGGAAGATGAAGTTAAGAGGGTCCAAAACAACAACACTTTACGGAAGTATGTCTGTTCCAATAATTCAGGGGATAATCATAACAAATATTTGTTCCTGGGGAAGTATACAGTCAAATGAATCAGTAGTGGGGATTTTCCTGAATGCATACTATCCCAGCTGCTGCTTTGTAAGACTGGGACCTTATTTCAGGAACAGTTTATGCTACAGCTGCTACTGCAGTCAAATGAGATAAACAGTCTGATGGTGATCCATGTTGCGATTTCTTCAGTAATAACATGTTGGAACCCAATGTATATTGTATTGTGGGTGATGAGATCCTAGAGTCTATATTCCAAGTCAGATGAAATGAGTATAAGCATGTTGAAGGATGTCATCTGTTTAGAAATCACTGTAAATGCAGATATTTGGAGCATACAGAATGTCTTCATCTGCTTGTAGTTCTCAGTGTTGAGCAAGTCTGTCTTTTTCCCTCTCCTGGGTTCTCCTGTGAACAGAGTAGTGGAAGAGCAGATCCATTCACTGGGCACCTGGCTAAACTTAAGAATGCCTCTTGTATTCTGTAGTCAGGACTGACATAGAATGGGGGAACAGAACGAGCTGAATGTCTCTTCTCCTTTATAGTGTAGTGCAGCCTCAACAAGTAGTTGTAAAAGGTCCGTTATTAAAGGAAATCAGTTGCTTAAAGTGATTTCTGCTCAGCTTCTGATCAGGGTTTCTGGTGGTGGACAGTAGATTTCAAATTTTTTTTTTTTTAAAAAGCGTGGTTCAGAGGAACACTTAGTGTGAAATGAAATACTCTTCATTTTAATATGATCATAACTGAAGACCTCATTTTAGAGAAGTACTAATTTTTGTAAGTTCTTTGTCTCACTTGTTTAATGCTGTCATTATGAGATAACTTGGTTTTATGGCATTAAGAGGAAGTTTTTGTGTGTTTTTTGTAACAGAGAGGAGAAAATAGCAATCATGCGGGAAAAGCACACAGCTCTGATGAAGCCCATTGTGTTTGCATTGGAACATGTGAGGAGCATCACTGCAGCTCCTGCAGAAACTCCTCATGAGAAGTGGTTTCAGGATAACTATGGAGATGCAATTGAAAATGCACTAGAAAAACTTAAGAATCCTTTGAATCCTGCTAAACCTGGAAGCAGCTGGCTCCCATTTAAAGAGGTATTACATGCAAGAAGAGTACAGTGTAGAGACACTTGCTGTACCATGTGCTTGACCTTCTCCTTCCCTTGCTATTCTTTTAGCATATTGAAATTGCAGCCTGAAACTGTCTTCTCAGCAGTCAGCACAGGCAAACTAGGCATTAAAGGACCACAATTTTGGCCTCTAGCCATCCTATTGATGTCTGTTATTGCATTTCTACCTATTGAAACGACATTTTTCGAATCTTGCATCTTCTGCTGTCTGGGATGCAGTCAGCTTTGGGAGCATAGGGCTTCATTTCTTTTGAATACCGTCTTTCTGAAACTCTGATATTTGAGTTCAGTTGATTCAAATTTTAACAAGTTAATTCTGTTTATCTAAGTGTAGTCCTTGGGCTGTGCAGCACCCTTCAAATGATCAACCCTTCCCAGAGGTCCTTTGTCAATTGTCATCTTCTCTTAGTTGGTGGGTCTGAAGAGAAACAAAATAATCACTTGTCTTTCCAGAGCCAGCCTGGTATTTTTAAAACCTTGCTAGACAGAATGGAGGTTTTACATGCAAATAGACCTTTTTTCCTTGTACTTCCTCCTCTGCTTTGCAGAACAAACAAGCATTCAGATCTATAAACAGGAGGCTGCCGAATTCTGCTGCCTTTAACCACAGCTCAGATATTTATAAATACAGGAGCAAACCTCTTGAGGAGCATGGTTTGTTGTGACTTTGGTTCTTATCACTGCACAGGGTATATTTGCTGCACAAAGGACGTTATTTAGTTTTTGTAATCTTCATCCTAAACTGTATCTGGGTTAGCAGCATGGCAAGGGTGCAAGGGAGTTCAGGAAAAATCTTTGTTTTTGGAAGATGACCACCATTAAGTCTGGTTTGATGGTGTTTTTGTTCTTACTGCTAACTGTTAAGGCGAACGTCAGCCTAAAACAAAACAATTTCTTTGGACTAGGTAATGCTGAGTTTGCAGCAAAGAGCACAGAAACGGGCCAGTTACCTCTTACGACTCGAAGAAATCAGCCCTTGGCTGGCTGCCATGATGAGCACTGAAATAGCACTTCCTGGAGAGGTGTCCACCAGGGACACAGTCACCATCCACAGCGTGGGCAACACCATCACCATCCTGCCCACCAAAACCAAACCTAAAAAGCTGCTTTTCCTGGGTTCAGATGGGAAGAGCTATCCCTACCTGTTCAAAGGTAAGAAATAGAATTTTTCTCATACCAGAAAAATGTCTCTTGTTATAAATTACACTGTATTAAAGTTAGGAACATTGCATGGTGCAACTCTAGTTTTATTTGCCTGAATGATTCAGAGAAAGAGGAGTTCGAAACACTTGCGCTCTCTCTCTTCCCTACCTCCCACTTCACCTTTCAAGGCATTTTGCCTTGTGAAACTGTAAGTTAAATCCATTCTTTACAAGGCTTTCATCAGAAGCAATGCTCTGCCTGCATATTGATAGGATTAGCTGATGCAGTTTTCCAGAAGCTTTATGTAGCCCCCAAAAGAGAACTTTAGCCTTCCTGTTTTCCCTGCAAGGGAAAGGCCTATTTGTTATGTTGTAACTGTTGTGTGTACTTCTCATGCAGCAAGCTGGCTCGAACTGGTAGGTAAATGTCATGTAAACACTTCGGTTTAGGCCAAAAAACACATCCTTAATCTAAATGTTATAAAGATACTCATAGTCTGAAATGTGCTAAGTTTAAAAAAACGCTAAATTTTTGGCTTTAGGAGAATGGTTTTCATCTAGAAGCTAAATTTTAAAGAAATGTATTGCAGGTTTGGAAGACTTGCATCTAGATGAGAGAATCATGCAGTTCTTATCCATTGTGAACACCATGTTTGCCACGATCAACCGGCAGGAGACGCCGCGGTTCCACGCGAGGCACTACTCGGTGACACCTCTGGGGACAAGGTCAGGCCTCATCCAGTGGGTGGATGGAGCCACACCTTTGTTTGGGCTTTACAAGCGCTGGCAACAGAGGGAAGCTGCTCTGCAGGCACAAAAGGTAATGGCTCTGTTCTGTGCTGAGTAGAACAAGGCAGGAGAGAAATGCTTGTTTTGATTTGCTTTGTAAATCTAAGTCACGTAGTCTTGCAAAGATCATGTTTTGTCCATAATAATGCAGGAAGGTTCTGTGTATTCACTTATCTTGGGACTTCACCAGTCCAATAAAAATTGCATCTTTGTTATTTTTATATCATTACAGTGTGTAACATAAAAGTGCTGTTCTGGCATGATAATTCAAGAGAGCTGTTTTTTACAAATAGAATTAACCTTGGTTGGAATTATTTTAGTTCTATATATTGTTTACTTATTCTCATTTCATGCTGAATAGAGTTTTTGCAGTTATATTTATGAGATCTACTTGGAGAGTAGAATTAGGCCAAAACAATGTGTTTTCAGTTTATTTGGACCTTAAGTACTGACTTTTGAAAGCAGTCTCTGAGCTCTGGAAGTCATGCTCAGTCGAAACATCGATTTCATATTTCATTCTCACCAAAACTGAATTTGGGATATTCTGTGCTAATACATGAACTACCATTTCTATCTCTGCTAGGCTCAGGACTCTTACCAGACCCCTCAGAACCCTGGAATAGTTCCTAGGCCCAGTGAACTTTACTACAGTAAAATTGGACCTGCTTTAAAGGCAGTCGGGCTTAGTCTCGACGTGTCACGTCGTGACTGGCCCTTGAATGTTATGAGAGCTGTTCTGGAAGAACTGATGGAAGCAACTCCCCCAAATCTCCTCGCTAAGGAGCTCTGGTCATCATGTACCACACCAGATGAGTGGTGGAGAGTTACACAGGTGAGTTATAACAACTGTATTTTACATAGGAGAGGCTGTGGTTTTAATGGGGTGAGGGGCAATAAATGCCTGAGGTGTGGTACTTGTGAGTTTGGAGAGCTAGTACTGCTGTGAGTTTGATGAAATGTTAGCACTTGTGCCATCTGGAATTAAAACATGGGTGTAGACCAGCTAAGTCTACATTATACTAGAATTATCAGCATAAAGAATGAAAACTCCCGTAAGATACCATCAAACAGCAAATAGAAAACTGCTTGGAATAAGTTGGGTTTGATTTGTTTTACACTTAGACTTAAAATAGTGTTTTAAGATGGTAGTCAGGCCAATGTGTTGGCAGAGGATTCCCACAAATAATTTTTTCCTGAAACTCTCTTTTAAGTCTTATGCAAGATCCACTGCAGTTATGTCCATGGTTGGCTACATCATTGGTCTTGGAGACAGACATCTGGATAATGTTCTTATAGATATGACTACAGGAGAAGTTGTCCACATAGATTATAATGTTTGCTTTGAAAAAGGTAATTTAAAAAATGCTCTATGATATTCAAATAAAAGGTTTTCTTTCTTGGTAATTAAAAGAAACAACTTAATTTTTTATCTTAAAGGGAAGAGCCTTAGGGTGCCAGAGAAGGTTCCGTTCCGGATGACGCACAACATTGAAACAGCGCTGGGAGTGACAGGAGTGGAAGGGGTGTTCAGGCTTTCCTGTGAACAGGTATGGTAGGAGAGTTGAAAACTGAGGGCCATCACTGGCCAAATAATGGTTTATAGAGACTTTGTCTTTCTGCTGCGATTTTAATTGGACTTATTTTAGCTATATCCTGTGGTAAGTATTTAAGGAACGTGAGATTGTCTGATAAATGCACATGCAAGTAGTGCTACAACTAAAATTTAGGGTGAAAAGGGAGACTTCTAGTTGTAGATTGAAATGTTATGTTTCTCCTGAATTTTTTTGAGATGTTTTGCTCGCCCTCTTCCTTTGGGTCTCACCCTGTATAAACATGACAGATATGTTTTTAAAAAGAAATGCTCTGAAGAAGGGAGATTTTTCTTCTTTAAGTGTCTGTGGCTTGTGCATAGAGTTTGTGTGGAAGGCTAGATCTTCCTACAGGCTTAGCTGCCTTTGTACCTACCCACTGTGGTGTTCTTCCTGTCTCTGTGGTAGTTAGGGATACGTTATGGATTTCTGTACCTACTCAAGTGCAGTATTTTGCATCTAAGTTTCCACTATTCTACAAGGATAACTCAGAATCAGAGTAAGTCTCTTTAAAATACCATGCAGGTCCTTCATATTATGCGGCGTGGGAGAGAGACTTTGCTTACACTGCTGGAAGCTTTTGTTTATGATCCACTGGTGGACTGGACAGCTGGAGGCGAGGCAGGGTTTGCTGGGGCTGTCTATGGTGGTGGTGGCCAGCAGGCTGAAAACAAACAGAGCAAAAGGGAAATGGAAAGGGATATTACACGGAGTCTCTTTTCCTCGAGGGTGGCCGAGATAAAGGTGAGTTTGCTTACAGTAATTTTGTATTTTTAAACTAAAGTAGGCTCTGTTCTATCATTTTATTTGCATTTTGGGAATGGGGGAAGATATGATCATATATCGGCACCAGTTCAAGAGCTTTATTGTGATAAATTGAGTTTGTATGAAGGGAAATGCTGATATTGAACTTCCAAGTATTTAATTTTCAGTTTCTGCATGCTTAATTCTAAAATACATTTTAGTGCTTTGCCCAAATCTGGGCTAGGAGAATAAAAGTAGAAGTTTAGAGATCCATTTAAATAAAGAATGTTAAGATTTGGCAGTTGTAGCACTGGAAGCAGTGCTAGATGAATGGCATTGTTGAAAGGTTACGTTCTGCCATATCTTCCTTTATCTTGCCAGTTTGATTTAGTGCAGTTAAGTAACAACTGTGTCTTCATTGCAGGTTAACTGGTTTAAGAACAGAGATGAAATGCTTGCTGTGCTGCCAAAACTGGACAGTAGTTTAGAAGAGTACCTGAACCTGCAGGAGCAGTTAACAGATGTAGAAAAGTTGCAAGGAAAACTACTGGAAGAGATAGAATTTCTGGAAGGTGCAGAAGGAGTGGATCATCCCTCCCACACACTTCAGCACAGGTACAGAGGAGCCAGGAGTTCTGTCAGAAGTCTCACAGTTCAATACAGATGGTGTTTTAGCAATGTACATATGGATTAAATGTTAGAAATCTGTATATGAGTGAATAGGTGGATAAAAGCTATTCTTGCAGTAAGTAGGTTACTCCTTGTACAAAAGAACTACTGAAACCTTTTCCTACTGAATAATCTTATTTATGTCCTGCACCTCATACTCCATCAATATAACCTGTGCTAGTCCAAGTTCCACAGTTGACCCTCAAGGCAAGAGAGGGGATGTTCTGAGTGTGGTGTCCCATCATAATTATCCACATAAGGGGGCTATTGATAAATAGCGCAAAAATCTTTTCTTCTAAGTTTCTGATTCTTTAAGTTATTTTTGAAGGTTTTTTGAAATCAGTCAGGTATTTCAGAATGGCATGAATAGGCACAGACATTAATTATTTTGTAGGAAAACAGAATTAATAATGCAACATTGTTAGTTTTAAGTAATTGGTGAGAACACGTTCATTTCCTGGTTGTACGGTTGTATTGTTCAATATTGTTCTATATTTTGTAGTGTTAAGTATTTTCTTTCTTGTAGTACTTACTTGGTTCTGTGGCTTCAATAATTCAGGTATTCTGAGCACACACAGTTGCAGTCTCAACAAAGAGCTGTCCAGGAAGCCATCCAGGTGAAGCTGAATGAGTTTGAGCAGTGGATAACCCATTACCAAACTGCCTTCAGTAATTTAGAGGCAACGCAACTTGCAAGTCTGCTCCAAGAAATTAGCACACAAATGGACCTAGGTACAAAATAGTATTTCTGGGGGTGGTTTTAATGGTTTGAAAATAACTTGAGTTTAGTATCAGGAGGCATTATGAGTATCCTCTAACTTAAAGGCCATGATCTGTATGTAATAAATTAAAAGAAAGGTGTTTCTTCAAAGGGTAATTTAGAGCACTTCAAGGTTTCAGTGCCAAACTGCATGAAGGAACTTGTCTGTCTTACCCTACCTGGGCATGAGATTTTCTTAACTTTGTGCTCAAAATTCTGAATATGAATTCTCTATGCTTCCTTTATCACAAATAAAAAAAATATTTTTTTTTGAAAAGGTGTTAATGCTCAGTATTTGTGTGGTACAAAATGTGTCTTCAGACACATCTTCATTTTTAACCTTCTTTCTTAAAAGGTCCTCCAAGTTATGTCCCAGCAACAGCATTTCTGCAAAATGCAGGACAGGCACATCTGATCAGTCAGTGTGAACAACTGGAAGGAGAGGTTGGTGCTCTTCTGCAGCAGAGACGATCTGTGTTACGTGGTTGCCTGGAACAATTGCACAACTATGCAACAGTAGCTCTGCAGTATCCAAAAGCTGTGTTTCAGAAGCACCGAATAGAGCAGTGGAAAACCTGGATGGAAGAACTCATTTGTAACATGACAATAGAGCGTTGTCAGGATATCTTTAGGAAGTAAGTTGACAGAATAACGACTTGTTCAAAGAATGTAATTTTTGAGCTGCTACCCTAATTTTATCATTAAAATAAATACTTTTGCAAGGACCTATCTAATGGTAAAGCAAACCAAGATTAAGTTGTTATAAATTAGGAGTAAATCTGAAAAACTACTTTAAAATACCATTCCAGAGTTTAATCTGTGTCCTTCAACATGAAAAATCAAGTAACATTGTCCTGTAATGAACAAATGGAGAATTCACCTTTGTGGCTTCAGGGTAGTGATATTTCGGGTTTTAGGAACTTGTAGTATTTAAAAATCAAGATTTTAGTCTAGTAGATTTTCAAGCAGTTTCTGGTTCTTTTTTTCTTCTAAGGTCAGGCTGTTTCAACATTATTATGACTTGGCTTAAAAGATCTAGATTATATTTGAGCATTTCCTCTGAAATCTCTTTATCTTCTATTCATCCTTTGCTTCAAGCACAGTTGTCTTGTGTCCTTGCAAATAGGTGTGTAAAATGGTGCATTTTAGGAGCTTGTCACTGTTTTACACCACAAACAGACTCTGAGATTCAGAAGGCTATAAAGTGACTATTTATTTCAGGATGTATCTCCCTTATATACTATTTTACACAGACCAATATGGCTGGGGAAACAAAGGCAAACCTTTTCAATCACATTGGTCAAACCAGAGGGACATCAAGAAGTCCCTCCTATCAGAAGGAATGAATAACATGGGTACCATTACAAAAACATTCCTCATGTTTACCAAGCTTCCCTGGGAAAGAATTTCAGAAAACCGAAACATAAGGCCTGGAACCAGGGCTACAGGATGATTGCTAGGGTAGTCATCAACCTCTGGTGGTATTTAGAGGTAAGGAGTAGGTGATACAGGAACAGTTCAAACACGGACTGTTTTTCCTCCCTGCGGAGCAGAGCGCAGTTTCTTACCAGCTGGGAAGGGGCGATTTAGTCAGTGTCCGTGTGCCTTACAGGTATGAGATGCAGTACGCCCCTCAGCCCCCTCCCAGCATGTGCCAGTTCATCACGGCCACGGAGATGACGCTGCAGCGCTACGCGGCCGACATCAACAGCCGCCTGATCCGGCAGGTGGAGCGGCTGAAGCAGGAGGCGGTCACGGTGCCCGTGTGCGAGGAGCAGCTCAAGGAGATCGAGCGCTGCATCAAAGTGTTCCTGCACGAGAACGGCGAGGAGGGCTCGCTGAGCTTGGCCAGCGTCATCATCTCCGCCCTCTGCACACTGACCAGGTGAGCTCCCCGGGAGGCTGCGTGTGGGAGGCCGCAGGAGTAGTCGGTGATGTGATTCTGTGCAGAGTGCAGCAGCAGGCGCGGTGTGTAAGTGTCTCAATTCCCCTAGGCGAAACCTGATGATGGAAGGTGCAGCGTCCAGTGCCGGAGAGCAGCTGGTTGATTTGACATCCAGAGATGGAGCCTGGTTCCTGGAGGAGCTTTGCAGCATGAGTGGGAATGTCACGTGCCTTGTGCAGCTGCTGAAGCAGTGTCATCTCGTACCCCAGGACTTGGATATTCCAAACCCCATGGAAGCATCAGAAGCTGTTCACTTAGCCAATGGAGTATATATCTCACTTCAGGTGATTCTCTTATGTTGCTTGCCCCCATCCTTCAAGGCTTCAGCTAAGTCATTCTTAATAATGGGCTGAATGTTTATGGTGCTGCTGAGATTTTTCATAGGTCTTTCTCCCGATTGCTGTATCTAATTGAGCTGAACAGGCATTTGTTTCTGTCATTTACATTTCTATTGCTTGAAAGAAACCATTTTGATCTGTACATGACAAATTATAAATACTGCTGTCAAGTAAGTAACCATGAGGAAGAGGTTGGTATCAGCTTTGTAGACACACCAGCTTCATGTCTCCTTTTCATTTTTCTGTTCTGTTGCTGGCAGTCCAGAGCAACTTCCAGACTGTTCAAACTGTGTTCTTTCTGTTTTCTGCTCCTGCTAAACTTTACTTATTTTCAGTTGAATCAAATAGTTTCAAATAAACTCAGAAAACCTGTTGTATAGGCCCCTGTATCCAGTACTGGGAAGGAGAAAAATGCATTTATAATTTTGTGGTTCAGAAATGTTTCCACATTAATGAAACAAGCAAAAAAAACCATGAAGGGCAGTCTGCGTGAAATATCTGCTGAAGACTGACATGCTTTATAAACTGGCTGGATAAATAGGTTTTTGAGGCTTTTGGTTCCATTGTATTGTATTTGAGAAATATTTTCCTATCAAGCTGCATAAGTGCATTTGGGTGTTCACTTTGTTTTTTCCCTTTTTGAAGTTGTAACATTTCAGAACTGTTTCAGAAATGTGCATGGCAGCAGTTTCACTGCATTGCAGTGGGGATCTTTCACCCACACATTGTTGTCCTTCCTGTGAGCTCTTAGATAAGATGTACTCACTGAGCTCACTGCTCACTGGGCAGTCAAGATAACCAGTCTTTTTGGTGTGTTTCATTTCCTTGTGGAGACAGAGCATGTTGTTTTTTTCCTTTAGCCCTCTGCTGCATTCTGCTCTGTGCCACTTAAGGTACTGTTTTTCTTCCCTGCAAATCATAAACTATTTGCTCATAGTTATGTAATGGAAAAGAAAAGCTGACATNTTGATTTCTGTGGCAAAATTATCACTACCTGGCAAGTTTTTGCTACTTTTTCTTTGTCTAATCCAATCAGTTTAACAAATCTTAAACTATTTGCTCATAGTTACGTAATGGAAAAGAAAAGCTGACATTGACAAAACCAATTCACAACTTATGAGCTCTGCCCCTCAGCCTCTGCTGAGGATGGCTGTCAGGTATTGCTGCTGTGGAGATGGTTGTTGCTACATTGCTAGAGATGTAAAACCTTTGGCTTTGTACAGGTTTTAATGTATTCCTGATTTCTTCAAAGTTAATCAAAGAGTAGACTTTTGACTCTTGGCTGTCCACCATCATGTTTTATTTTAGATAATGTCTGCTGCATGGTGGTGTAGTACTAAAATGACAAAAGATGTTGAATGTGATATTACTTGAGAGGGGAAACATCTTACTTCTTCATACTTACTTCCCAACAGGAATTGAACTCAAACTTCCGACAGATCATTTTCCCTGAAGCACTTAGGTGCTTAATGAAAGGAGAGTATACTTTAGAAAGTATGCTCCATGAATTGGATAATCTTATAGAGCAAACTACTGATGGAGTCCCTTTGCAAACCTTGGTTGAATCTCTTCAAGCCTACTTACGGAATGCTGCTATGGGTATGGAGGAGGAGACACACACTCATTACATTGATGTTGCAAGGTAAATCACCTGTTTTTCAGTTCTAGTGTGAGAGAGTGAAAATTGAAGAACATTAGTTTGTCTAAAATTATTTTTTATTTGATATACAGGCTTTTCTTGCCCGAGAATGCCTTAAGCAGAGTGCAGGGTCTAAAGTGTGCCCTAAAGTTTCCTCTCTGCGTGTTTGTGTGTGTTTATCCACATGCATACACAGAAATATGGAGCTGTGGTAATTTACTCTTACATCTGCTTAAAGCTGACGTTTGGTAGCCAGCTTCTTCCAAAATACGTAGTTGTGATTTTGTATTTGAAGTTAAAGGATGCTAAAAATAGGAACTAGTTCATTAGTTTGTGGGAAGAACCTGTGAAAGGGAGAGCTTGTAACCATGGCACTCCTCATCAGCAGGTTTGATGAGCAGCTTTTGCTTAATGAGTCAGTGACTTGATTAAAAAGCAAAATGAGACAAAACACCGAGCAAACAGAAAGACTTGTGGATCTTGTAATGTGGGACAGTACATTTCTGGGTAGGTGCTTGGTACACAGCAAAACAATTCAAAATCTTCAAGGGCTGTTTCCCTTGAGCCAGTTGAGGTGGCTCCATCAGTGGTACAGTGAATTTGTGGAATCAGTCAGTTTAGGAAAATTCCGTTTCTTGTAGACTAAGTGAAACCATGTAAATTTTCTTCCTTTTTCTCCTTTTAAGAGTACTTCATGCTCAGTATGGTGAACTGATTCAGCCAAGAAACGGTTCGGTTGATGAAACTCCCAAAATGTCAGCTGGTCAGATGCTTTTGGTAGCTTTTGACGGAATGTTTGCTCAAGTGGAAACTGCATTTGGTTTATTGATTGAAAAGGTATGGATTTGTTCTTTTTGGAGTACTGTTTGAGTCAGATTTAGGAAACCTTTAGAAAAACCAAACTAATTCATTTCCTTTACATTGCTCAGCTAAACAAGATGGAGATACCTCTTGCTTGGCGTAAGATTGACATAATTAGGGAAGCCCGCAGCACCCAAGTTAATTTCTTTGATGATGACAACAATCGGCAAGTTCTGGAGGAAATTTTCTTTTTGAAGAGACTGCAAACAATTAAAGAATTTTTCAGGCTCTGTGGTACCTTTTCTAAGACACTGTCAGGTAAATAAATGTTATCAGATATTCTGTATGCCTTTATCCACTTCGCATCCTGTTCAGAAGAATGTAAAATGGTCACTTTTGCTATAATTTACCTTTGGTATGTGGTAAGGAAGCAGAAACTAAAAATGAATTCCGTACTTTTGCTGTGTTTTTAAGTCGGGTACTATTCATCTGGACGCATCAAATGTTTTGTTTATAACCAAAATACTATTTCTTTCCCTTTAAAAGGCATCAGTTCACTTGAAGACCAGAATGCAGTAAATGGACCTGTTCAAATTGTCAATGTGAAAGCCCTTTACAGGAACTCTTGTTTCAGTGAAGATCAAATGGCCAAGCCAATTAAGGCTTTTACTGCAGACTTTGTGAGGCAGCTCTTAATTGGCCTTCCCAATCAAGCTCTGGGACTGACCTTGTGCAGTTTCATCAGCGCTCTGGGTGTCGATATCATTGCTCAGGTAGAGGCTAAAGACTTTGGAGCAGAAAGCAAAGTCTCTGTGGATGACCTGTGCAAGAAAGCCGTGGAGCACAACATCCAGATTGGCAAGTTCTCACAGCTGGTGATGAACAGGGCCACAGTCCTGGCCAGTTCCTACGACACGGCCTGGAAGAAGCACGACCTGGTGCGCAGGCTGGAAACCAGCATTTCCTCCTGCAAGACCAGCCTGCAGAGAGTGCAGCTGCACATTGCCATGTTCCAGGTGAGAGCCCAGCGGGAAAATGAGCCTCAGTCACAGTGTCTGAGCTCAGCAAACATGATATTTTGTTAAATAAGTTCTAAGGTATTTTAATGGACTTTATAAGGCCTTCTAGTATTAATTGTGCTATAAATATATAAGGAACAGTGTTATTGCTAGCTTTTTTTGAAGATTAGCTGCTTTACAACGTATAAATGCAACGTGTAAATTTTTTTGAATCAATACATGTATTTTTTTCAATAGCCATTAAGTTGTTTTTTAGAAAATGCATCATTCAAAATGCTGGTTTTCTTACCAGCAATGCTGTCCCGTTCTCCCCCTTTTTCTCAAACACAGTATGACTTTAAGGGAGGAGATGGCTTAGAACAGTGTGTGAGTTGCTGAATGTCATTTTGGGCCTTTCCTTCAAAGTTTTAATGCATTGACTGTCTCCTTGCTCCACTATTTGCTTCATTAAAAATACAAATAGCAGCAGTATTAGTCCTGAAAAATGCTCTTCTGAGACTTAATTGTGTACCTTTACACGGGTATCCAGATGTGTTGTACTGTCAGTGATCTTTACTTTATAGTGATTTGTGGGTTCAGGGACAAGGCTTTCTCCAGGTCAGTTAATAAACCATTTCATAGGCTGGTAAGCAAAATTGTCTTGGTTTTAATGTATCACAAGTGAATTGTTTCTGAATATTGATGGCTTTTCCTTTAGATCAAAAAAAATGTGTGTAAATCACCTTTAGTAAGTTAGTGGACTGATTAATGGTATAAACATCCAAGCCAGCAAAACATAATTTGCAACTACTTGTATAATTTAATGCTCTTGAATGATTTAGAACTTTGAGCTGTGCTGGTCCTGTCTGACACACAGCCCTTCTAAGTGCCCTTACCTGTAAAGGGCACCAGAGCACTGGAATTGCTGTTTGTGATGCAAAGTGTTTTTTGCTGAGCAATACTGATAATCAAGTGTTGCTGTTACTTTCTTAAAGTGGCAGCATGAAGATCTCCTCATCAGTCGCCCCCAGGCTATTTCTGTCACTCCTCCACCTCGTTCTGCAATTTTAGCCAGCATGAAAAAGAAACTTCACACTCTCAGTCAGATTGAAGCTTCCATTGCAACGGTCCAGGTATGAGTGTTTTGGGGAGGGTTTTTCAGCAGCACATGGAAATAGGAGTAACACAAACTGCAGAACCATCTGCCACCTTCAAATTACATTACCTGGCTTGCTGTCTTAGACACATGGGGGGTATTGTCATTGATCTCTTTCAGTCTTTCTGATGGGTACTGTTAGATTGCTTGATTTTGCTGTCTCATCCAAAGCGTTCTCTTTGGAATAGCAGTAAATCTCTTTGAAGAAAAATACAAATCTGTGAAAGTACCTTTCTTTCTGAAGGCTGGTAATGCTCCCTTTCTTTAAGTTTATCTGCCTTAGATCATCCTTACTATCATTTTTGCTAGCTAAATGTCAGAAGTTCCCTTTGTAGAAGTGGACAGAGTAATTCTTCTGAGTGTTACAGTTTGTGTGCTGTGGCTTTGCTCAGTATTCTACATTTCTTTGGTGTCAGTAATATAGAATGTTTAATTTTTTTATTAAATATTGCTTAGCTTCCTGAATTTTAATTTCCTTTTTTAATTATGAAGGTACTGTTTATACAAATTTACTGAATTATTTGTAAAATAATGGAGGGACTCCTATGATGTTATATAATTCTTAGTCTAGAAATCTGATTACTTTTGCCTTTTTTTTGGTGAGTTAAAATCTAGGCAGGTAGACTTTCTATAACAATCAAATCCAGTTGTGATGTGTGCTGGAAATAAACTTTAAACAGCATAAACTAACATTTGTCAATCATGAATAACACAGTAATTTACATATATAGAAAAGGGCATAAGAAAGTGTCTGCATGTGTTATATATGGATAATTTATTTAAAGTCAGGCTTAGATTGGTGTATATCATTATGAATTATCTATGTGGGGTTTTTGCTTCCCCAATGCAGGAGAAACTAGCAGCACTTGAAGCAAGTATTGAGCAACGTTTAAAATGGGCAGGAGGTGCTAATCCTGCACTGGCCCCAGTCTTGCAAGATTTTGATGCCACTATTGCTGAAAGAAGAAACCTTGTACTGAAAGAAAGTCAAAGAGCAAGTCAGGTACTACAGATAAGTACAGTACTCTTGACTCCATGAGTGCACTCACTCTTCATTTCCTACTCGAGGTTTATGTAGAAGATATTTTTCTTCTCTGCATCTAAAGAGCAAACTTAGATAACCAAATACTTCTGGGAATCCCACTTGAAAGCAATAGGAATAATCTTTGTGAAATTGCTGCAGGGTTGGATGACCCTGGGATGATACTGCTACTGTAACAGAGCAGTATCTGTGTGTTTAAAATCCCCACTTCAAAGCACATGAAGAAAATGCTGTTTGTTTAATAGGCAGTCGAAGTGGAATAATTTTTCTCACTCTTGCTTTTATTTTCAGGTCACTTTCCTTTGCAGTAATATCATTCATTTTGAAAGTTTACGTACGAGAACAGCAGAAGCCCTAAATCTTGATGCTGCACTGTTTGAGCTCCTCAAACGCTGTCAGCAGATGTGCTCCTTTGCATCCCAGTTCAACAGCTCCGTGTCTGACCTGGAGCTTCGCCTGCTGCAGAGAGTGGTAAGCACAGGGCAAAGCAAACAACCGTTCAGAATCCCTGCAGGGAGCTCTCAGTTTTCTCTTCCATTCTCAGTGTTACGTACACCTTCAGATGGAGTGTGGCTACAGAGTTTATGCTGCCAGTTAAACACTTGGCAGTGCCATCTGCACAGCATGTGAATTTTATCTCTGGGTACAGATAAAGAAATGTTTCTGTTATTTTTAGGGCACTGGTCTCGAACATCCCATTGGCAGCTCTGAATGGCTTCACTCAGCTCACAAGCAGTTGACCCAGGAGATATCTACACAGAGAACAGTACAAACAGAAAGAGAACAGCAAATAGAAACAGTTTGTGAAACAATTCAGAATCTGGTGGATAGTATTAAAACTGTGCTCACGGGTCATAACAGACAGCTTGGTGATGTCAAACATCTGCTGAAAGCTATGGCAAAGGTATGCCTGAAACATCCTTAAATTTATTGCTCAAACCCATGGCAGTACAGTTTAAGAAAAATGACAGCTGTAGCTTTGTGCTTTGTAAAGTATCTAGAAACAGTAAAATGTTTGTGCATATGGAGTTCAAGACATAAAGTTCATGTTTAAGAATTCATAAAACTTTCTAGCATTAGCCTTAGCAGGCTTTGGTTGAACTGAACCTTTTCTCTCTCTCAGAGAGAGAGAAAATCCTTTTGGTTCTTAATCTGTNTTTTGGTTGATCTGAACCTTTTCTCTCTCGGCAAACAATGTGTTGGAAACAATGTGTTTATAAATCCTTTTGGTTCTTAATCTGTAAAAAATTTTAAAATCTATTTCTTCATACATAATTACTTAAAATTGTAGTTATTTGTAATCAAGTGACAAACTGAAGGGCTGAAAGGGCTAAGAAATGCTCCACTGTATTCTCTTAGCCAAAATACAGCAGTTGACCCTTTTGCACATCTTGGTTACAGGATGAAGAAGCGGCTTTGGCAGATGGTGAAGATGTTCCCTATGAGAACAGTGTTAGGCAGTTCCTGGGCGAATATAAATCGTGGCAAGATAATATTCAGACAGTTCTGTTTACATTAGTTCAGGTTATGGGTCAAGTCCGCAGTCAGGAACATGCTGAAATGCTGCAGGAAATAACTCCCACCTTGAAAGAACTTAAAACACAGAGCCAAAGGTAAGAAAGTTACCTTGTCTCAGGTGAGGTGTTTTGCATACCTGCTTTCATATAGCAGGAACACATCATGGGACACGTATCTGATGATTTCCTTAGAAGTCTTCTTGCAAAACTTGAACTAATTTAATTTTTGGGTTTTCAGTAAGCAGTTGCATGAGTATTTACCAACTCCCATTATGTTTCCCAGTGTCTACAATAATCTGGTGGGGTTTGCATCACCCTTAGTCACGGATACAGCAAATGAATGCTCCAGCCCAACTTCAGCTGCTACATATCAGCCAACCTTTGCTGCAGGTAATACTTGCAAAAGTACAAACATGAAACCACTAGGAACTGATTGATATTAAAGAGAGCATCATAGCTCTTACTGAACTTTGAAATGCAGACAGTTTGCTTAATATAAATAAATTCTTAGCAGTGGAATAAAACTTCTCGTTGATGAAGTGAAAGAAATTAGAAAATGTAAAGATTGAAAACCGGTGCAGAATTTAAAATGCAGATTTAAAATGCATTTGTTCTGAAAAACTGATAGGTCTATTTGATGTGCATTTAATTGTGTTTTTTTCTTGTCTCTCTAATATGCCATTATTTTGAAGACTTTAAGCACTTTTAAACTTTCTCTACAGCTGTACGGAGCAATACAGGGCAGAAAACTCAGCCAGAGGTGATGTCACAGAATGCAAGAAAGCTAATTCAGAAAAATCTTGCAACATCAGCAGATACTCCTCCAAACACAGTCCCAGGAACGGGCAAAAGTGTTGCTTGTAGTCCCAAAAAGACAGCCAGGGACCCTAAAACAGGAAAAGGTAAATACAAACCTTAAGAAAACCAACAACCCTACCACTGACAGCAACAAAAAAAACCTCAGTGGGTTTCTGTGCAGGAGTGTCAAGTTGCATTAACTTTATTTTGCACCTGTAGCTGTGCAGGAGAGGAATTCCTACGCAGTTAGCGTGTGGAAGCGGGTCAAAGCCAAGTTAGAGGGCCGAGATGTGGATCCCAACAGGAGAATGTCTGTGGCTGAACAGGTGAGTGGAAAATAAAGTTCCAGTACTGGTCCTTGCCTTAAATACATGCTAATGAGCAGATGTATATGCTGAAGTGTGCCTTCAGGGCTGAAATCATGTTGTGAATGGGGCTTCCTTTGGGGGTGGGAGCTATTGCAGTGCAAATCAAGGTTGCTGCTGCTTTGTATTGCTGCATTCTTTTTTTTTTATTATTATTTTTCCTTTGCTGTCCTATGCTTTTGTTTTTCATATGGGAGGTTTATGTAAAACCATGAATTAGATAAAACTGCCTTTTGTCTGTCAGCCAGCTAACATTTCTTCCACAGCTGCTGATAGCCAGGGAGAGCACGAGATCTGTACAGCTGCCCAAGGGACAGAACTTGTCTGTGTTCACTAACATAACACAGGCACTCCTGTCTCTGGGCAACGGAGTCAGGGGACACAGTTGTCCACATCTATCTGAGAATGACATGGCTACTTTTAAGATAGGGGCTGTGAATGAGATGATACGTGATCTTTTTTTGCAGTACAGCTTCCTGTTTCTTCTGTGGACTGCACGAAGTTATGTCTACAGTTACTTTAGATTTTTTTCAGTGAAATATTTGCAGGCGGCATTCGACAGTGAATTCTAAGATCACTTAAACACTTTTAAAATTCTAGCTTATTTTTAATTCCTTGTTTGACCTTTTTAATAGGTTGACTTTGTGATTAAGGAAGCAACTAATCTAGATAACTTGGCTCAGCTGTATGAAGGTTGGACTGCCTGGGTATGAGTAGGGAGACAGCAGCTCGGTCTGGTTCAGCGAGGTCAGACATCCACCAGAATCAACTCGGCCTCAGGCATCCGTAGCCGCACCACAGTCGGTGGTGATGCATACTGGGGCTTAATCTGAGGAAACCTAGGAAATCTCGGTGCACTGGGAAGTGATCCTGCAGGATAGCTGCACTCAGGGATACGCTAAACACAATGGTCTGCAACCCCCACGGTCAAGGGTGAAAGCTCACCGCTTGAGCAACACGGTTTGTCTTTCTG
Organism: Hylia prasina; assembly: GCA_013397195.1. Taxonomy (NCBI): domain Eukaryota; kingdom Metazoa; phylum Chordata; class Aves; order Passeriformes; family Sylviidae; genus Hylia; species Hylia prasina. Next base: position 274,341 of record VYXD01012666.1, read on the forward strand.
CTACGGAAGAACTGCAAACGTGTCCGGGGGTCAGCTGCAGAAAGAAATCAGGATGCTACAAACCGCAGAGTGATTTGGAACTCAATTCCACCTGACCCTGTGAACAATTCAGGAAACACCGAACCCTGTTCAAAGAAAAACAGAAAAATGGGGCCATGAAGAAATCACAGCAAGGGCAGATTTGATGCATTCAGATTCTTGTTCCTCTTGTTACGTGGCAGCAGTGCTGGTTGAGTTGACCAGTTAGTACGGGAAAAGGCTACAAAATGTAAACTTCAGAAATGGACTGAAAGCAAAGAGCTGTACATCGGATACACGCTGCATTGGAAGAACTTCTGAGATAGAAGAAAAAGCCTTTGTTCTCTTCTTCCTTTCCTCTTTCCTTTCACTCCTCCCTCCCAGCCTCTCCTTGCATACACCCCTCTTGGCTTATTCTTGTAGGTTAGGCGTACTTCCAATATACTTTTTATTTCAATCCTTCTACTTCACAGTTTAGTCAAATTAACAACTTAAATTCTGTTTGGTAAACAATTTTTCCAAAAGCACTGAAAATATAGAACATCAATGATTACTTATGAGTTGGATGGTCAAACGCAAAATGTAATTTTGGTTATTTTAAAGTCATTTTTGTGATTTATTATGTACAGTTTCTCAAAATTGTCACTGTGCATTTAAAAGTAATGATTCCTACAGGCATTTGATTTAATGTGCACTTCCCTCTGCTTGCAGTGTACACTTTTTTGTAATTCAAATTGTCCCTCCAATCTCATTCTACTGTGATTGCTGTAGTTTCTTTCATACAACGTAGCTAATCCAATGTAATCTTTACCTTTTTAAAAACCAGGATAGAGTATCTAGTAGAGTTTTACATTGTTGATGACAGATAAACAATAAAGTGATGTTCTGGTGGAGGTAGAGTGATATGCTTTTTACTTCATTTTCCTAATCCTTTTAGTTCACACTCGTAAATTCTAGTGCTTCGCTTCACAGGGGTATAGGTATAATCCAAGAAATGAAGGACTCTCAAATTTTTGTTCAGCTAGATCTGTAAAGATTTCTGCAAAGTAGTTTTCCTTTGCCATATTTCTTCTATAGATGGTTGTTCAGTAATGCATCCATAGAGAATCTTCCACCAAGGTTTTTTTAATCAGTTCTCAAAGTGTGATTATGGTCAGAGAAGTCTCTAGAAATGGCATCATCTTCCTTAGATCAAGGTCCTGCTTGTCTCCTGGTTGTCTAAAAGACTTCTTGCTTCATTTTGTAAGTAGGACACGTTTAGGAAAAGGCAACTTCCTTTTCTTAGAGCAAACAAACCCCACAGAATCCAGCTACAATCGCAGAATTGTAAAGGTGCTGATAGCTAAAGCAGAAATGCACCCTGGCATTCTGAGCCCAGACAAATTCATTGTAGCTTTGTATAAAAAGTTTCTCCTGTGTAAACTTGAATTCATTATGCACAGTTGCTGGAAAATGCAGGAAGATCCTTAATGCCATTTTAGTCACTTTTCAGAGTAAAACCACACTTTCAGTACAGCATTTTTTTCAGTCAAAATCCAAGTATTAAAAGATATGAGCCAAGCCCACTACTGGCATAAAACGAATTTAATTGAAAGGATTTGCAGCAATTCATCTGAGTAGGAAGCATGGCTGGTGATTTTTGGATAATGCCGGCAAACTTCTGTTCCTTTCAGTATTTGCACTATGCTGACTGCTCTGCCTCCGCAGTAGGTCTTAGAATTCACTTTCTCCTCTGTTGCCAATTTTTTGTGGACATGCACTTTGAAGTGTAAGAGTTTTCAACAGTCATATGGCCTTCCTTGCCCTCTGATTGCCTGATTACCTCTAGGGAAGTCACAGGCTTTGCATCTAACAGTACCCGTGCAAACGCATTCCACTGCCACTGCTTCCTGACCCTCTGCCACGCACGTCGCAGGAAAAGCTGTCGGAATGTTGCAGTGAAGAACATTCATGTGCAGAACAAGACACTTGACACTGTTGGTCCTTTTCATTTTTCTCCAGTTAAAGATAACCTTATGAACAATCTGTTGGAGAAGTGTAGTGACAGGAGTGTGTTGTACCTGCTGTTTTGTTTCTTGGAAGCTGGGGGGAAGGGAGGGGGTAATGCACTCACCTGTGGCTCATGTATTATACCTCTGCCATCCAGAAATGAAACACTTGTGTGGAGATGGGTTCTTACTGCGTAATTTAATAAAGTTTTAAAAAATAAAAAAGAATACGTATTTTTAATTTCCTTCTATGCAAACACCATGGTTGTGAAAATTACAGGGAAGAACAAGCTGCCTGGTACAAGTACATACAAACCAAACCCCAAATTAGAGCAGGATTCTCCATAGACTTAAATTTGCATAACTAATGCAAAGGTGACAGCTCAGATGTGCAGGAGTTAGTGGGACTGTCACTGTCAACTTGTGTGCTGATGCATTTTTGTTGGAAATGATGACATTTCCATCATGGGAACCTCTGTATGGGAGGTTGGTACAGTTTTGAGGAAACCTAAAACTCAGATTCTGCTCACACATCGTGCATAGTAAATAAGACTGTGTTACATTTTCATAAAGATGCTTCTTACAAAGACATCAAAACATTCCTTTATTTTCAGTAAAACTTATTTTCTCTGCAGTGAGGCACACCCAGAATAATGCTACTCTAGGATCTCTAAATACATACAAACCAGCTGAAGCTATAGAATTCTAACAGTTCAACTGATGGCAATTTTTTGCCTGCTGCTTACCTGCAGTAAATGTTAACCAAGAGACCATACTATAGAGTAATTTCTCAAAGCCAAATTCCACATTTGTTCAGTAGTTTTCAGGTACCCCCTCACAATTCTATAGGCTTGTGGTTGAGATGCCCTTTGAAAATCAAGTTGTTCGCCTCTCTTCCTTCTCTCCTTTTGTAAAGCCATGATATGAATGTGGCTCTGCCAAATGGGTTGCTGGGATGTGTTAAACTGGAGTCATTAGTGGTGTCCTAGATTATTTTGGTAGGATAATGGCACTGTCAATACAACAAATTGAAAATGCAGCAGATCTATACAGTTAACAGAAATTAGTTTTGTACTTTGTAGGGTCTTTGTGGTCTGGTTTTGCTTTGCAAAAACTAGTTTTGCTCTCAAGGATTTTTTTAAAATAGTAATATTTTGTCTGATTTTTCAAATGTCTGTAAAAGACTCAAGTATCCCAAGCTGAAACACTGTTTTTCTAAGTGCTGTAGTCTTTAAGGTTAATTTACTTCAATTATTCATCAGTATGTTCTGTGCCTGGTACATTAGCCATTCTGTTTTAGTACACTAAAGTACTTCAAAGCTTTCTTTGCTTTCTTCTATTTTTTTTTTTGTCAAGCTTTTCCTAAAATTAGCAGACACAATTTATGCATTAAAGAATTTGACTAGGAAAATGTTTGAGATGACACCTGCCACTTGTGTGTTTGTTAATGTGGTCCCAAATTATAAAATGTATTTTCGTATTTAGTGGAGAAGTTGCGAGTATACTGTTAACATTTTAGCTAAGGAATTTCACAGAAATTACAGATATTAGCTACAGCTACTGCTGTGTGCATAAATGCATAGCTGATTAGAGCAATTCTGCCATTCATCAGGCTAATTTTTTGTTAATAGCATAATAAATGTGTATTAGATATGCTGAAAGGGTGGAAGCTTGACATGTAAACTTTGTGTGCATGTTCTAAGTGCACAGAGCAATTGCACTGCCCCTTTTAAAGGTGTTTGGAAGCCAGCTTGGGGATTTAATTTTCTGTGCATCTGCTAAAAGAGAGAATCTTGGTGCAGGAAGAATTGATCCCATTGCAGCATGGTCTGTGCCACGCATTGAGGCAAACAAAACAGTTGGGTGTAGCTCAGGTAAGGTACGGGAGGTACTGAGCTACTGCTGATCCTCCTACACCACATATGGGATTTTAACAACAGAATTTATACATAGGTGTACATGTAGGCACACATTTTTTAATTAGAGGTGCTGCCTCACAAGGCCTGGCTGCTCGGGGAGGGAGGGGTGGGCAGGTGGCCCTGCCCTGCCCTGCCCTGTGTGCGGTGGCCCCTGCCGGGCATTTCTGGGCTTGAGGGCACCCAGCCACACTCACCTGTCCCTCTGCCCCTCTGAGTTATGGAGCAACACTTAAAGCAGGGAAAAGCAACTCTGCAGGCTCTCTGGGATGGAGAAAAGCTGCAAGAGCACCTGACTGGGGAGTTGGTGTTTGAAAGGCTGGCTGGAAGATGGTGAATGTAACGGGCTGGAGATGATGGCAATGCCTGCTTTTTCCATTGGTAAGTGCTTGAGTTTTCTGTGGTGAGAATCACATAAAGGGATGAAACCAGGAACTGGCTGATTGGTACCTCATCGCCAGAGCAGTGTAACTGCAGGGCACTGCAAATATCTATGGAAACTGTAACATATCACACAGTGGTGAGGGGTTGGAATGGACCTTAAACACATTCTAGTCCCAGGCCCCTGCCATGAGCAGGGACATCTCCCAGGATTGAATCTCCCTGGGCAAACCTGTTCTCACCACCCTCAATAAAGAATTTCCTCCTAATATCTAACCCACATTTCCCCTTTTTCAGTTTGTACTCATTATTCCTTGTCCTGTCACTACAGTTCCTGATGAAGAATCCCTCTCCTTGTAGGCCCCCTTCAGACACTGGAAGGTTGCTATGAGGTCATGCTTCTGTATGGCTCCGTGCTCTTTTAAAAGACTAATAAAATTATTGCTGGCATCATCACTTCCTTACGAAATCACCTTTTGTGTGAGCTTTGCTGTGGTAAAATTACAGATTTGAGAGTGAACTCCATTTATAAGTGTAAAATGCTAACACGAAAATACTGTTAGCTTTTAGTGGCATGTCAATGAATTTGAAAGTTATTCAGTATAGAATCTGTTCTTTACATACATTCTAGAGTGAATGAGAAGCCCTCTGTGAAAGACCAGACCATTCAGGCGGGATATATGGTTGCTTTTACAGAGTCTTCCTTAGTCCTCTTTTTTTGTCCCCACCAAACTGGCGCCAGAGCAGTTTTGGTGCCTGAGATGTTTTCTTTGCTCTCATTATAGCCTTGTGTTGCATCCTGGGCACGGTGATCACGCTCATTAACACACGTGCCTGAAGCATTTAGAAAGCTGAGTCAGAAACAATATTTATATCCCAGTGCCTTTCTCCTGTATTTATTCACATGCTGCCACGAGTTCTGAAGGAAACAAGACACGTTGCTGGGCTTTGATGCTGCCAACAGAATCTGCGCAGTGCTGGGCACGGATGTGGCCACACCTCGGGTGTTGTGTCAGTTCAGAGCCCCTCGGTTCAGAACGGACATTGAGGGGCTGCGGCAAGTCCAGAGCTGGGGAAAGGGCTGGAGCACACGTGTGATGAGCAGCAGCTGAGGGAGCCGGGGGTGTTTATTCGGGAGAAAAGGAGGCTCGGGGTGACCTTAGGAAACTGGGCAAAAGGAGGCTGGAGCCGGCTGGGCGTCGGGCTCTGCTCCCCGGAAACAAGTGACAGGACAAGGGGGACATAGCTTCAGCTAAGCCTGGGGAGGTTTAGGTTGGACATTAGGAAGAATTTCTTCACAGGGTTATTAGATATTGGAATGGGCGGCAAAGAAGAGTGGTAAGAGTCACCGTCCCCGGAGGTGTTTTAACGAATGATTCGATGTGTGTCACTCAGTGCCATGGCGCAGTTGACAAAGTAGTGTCCGCCCACAGGCTGGATTCAGAGGTTTCTTCCATTGCAGCTCACGCTGTGTTTTGTGGGNNNNCTCACGCTGTGTTTTGTGGGTTTACGGCCCCTTCCCCAGAGCCGGGCCCCGCTCCCGACGCCGCCTCAGCCGCACTGCGGCGCGGGCGGGGGGCGCGCGCACGCCCGGCACGGTTCGAATCCCAGCAGCCAACCGGCGGCCGGCGGGGCGGCGGGGCTGGCCAATCACAGGGCTCAGGCGCCCCACGGAGGCTATAAAAGGTGGCGGAGCGGCATGGTGAGGGAGGGCGTGGCCGGCGGTGCGGGAGCGGCGCAAGATGGCGGAGGGGGACAACAACAGCGTCTACCAGCTGGTGAGGGCGGGCGGTGCCGGGCGAGGGCTGCCGGCCGCTCGGGCCTGCTGGGGGTGGTGGCGGCGGCGGTGGCGGAGCCAGGACCGCCCTGCCCTGCTCTGTCCTACCCGCAACGGTGGCTGGCGAGCTCGGTCCCGCGCTGTGTGACGCGGTTTGGCTCCGGGGGTTCGGTGTGGGATCGGCGCGGGGCCGCGCGTGGGGCGGCTGCCGCGGGTGCAGGCCCGGGGCACGGGATCGGCGGCTGCGCTGCTGCTCGTGGGCCGGAGCCTCCGCTAGCGCTTGGCGTTACGTGATCTGCGGGGGTTACCCCGACTGTGTCTGTGTGCCTGTGTCAGTCTGTGTCTGAGTATTCGTGTCCGTGTGTGTCTGTTCGTGTGTGCAGCCTTCTGCTGCGGGACCGAACGCCGCAGCGGTACGGAAGAGCGGCAGGCGTTGGGTGATCAGCTTAACTAAACAGGCCAAGATAGGCTTGAATAGTTAAACAAACACAAGGATATATATAGTTATGCCTGAATTGGTAAGCGGCTGCCGTCGGAAATGGGAAAAATCGCTGTATGAGCCTGTGAGGGGGCAGAGGCTGGAAGCGTTTGAGCGCTGCGGTGCTGCACACCCAGGCTGGGCACAGGGAACAGCTCCAAGAGCTCAGACCTTGGGGGGAGGCTCCAGTTTGTAGAAAGTCCACGGAACTGTGTTGTCCTTGTTATTCTAGTTGGCGTCGGAGTTGTCATTGGAATTAAGTGTAGCACAAAGCTGAGAGTAAAACCTGTTCTGTTAGCTCTGCACTGCAGACGTGCGTGTCTTCATGGCTTTTCACCTCTTGCTGCCCGGGCAGCAGTCGGTTCTGTTCACGGTTTACCCGAGTTTTGTAATCTCTGAGATGCCATCTCCCACCGAGGAGAGACTGTTAAGCTCTGTTAAATGTGGAACACCTCAGGCAAAGTGCTTGACCAGCTGAAGGCAGCACAGGTCCTCCTTGCAGGAGAGGTGTGGGGCGGAATGTAGGAATCACATAGGAAGTGGAGTTTAAAGGCTTGCGGGAAAACTTGCTGTCCAAATGTGATCAGTTGGATAACTTTACTGTGGATTCTGAGTCTTTATCCATCTTCCTTTTAACAAACTGGCATTGGACAGCAGCTAGAAAGCATCAGTTTAATGTGGTAGAGTTGTCCTGGAAAGTACATTTATTTTTAAATAGTTCTCATATTACAGTTTTCTAGTCATTGACACTGAAAACTTGAGAGGCTTTAGCTAGGCTTTAAAACCTGACTATCTACCAGTCTGGGGGGATGGGGTGTGGTGAATGGGAGATTGGGAGAGTCTGGGAGGAGGTATTTTTTGGCCTATACATGGTGCTAGGATCTTGACTATTTAATCATCATCATAACATCACTGCTACAATGTCTTAACTTAGTACAGAACTCACATTATTATTTCTAGTTTAATTACTCATAAAGATTTGTGGCTGAGATCTTTAATTATCGCACTGGGTGGTTTTTTTTAGCTACTTCAGCGTGGGAATTATTTTGATACTCTGGTTAGTAAAGGAGTTTTCTTCTCTTTTTCTGTAGGCTGCTGAAACTTCAAGCTTGGAAGAGCATTTGCAAGGATGGGGAGAAGTGATTTTGATGACGGATAAAGTTCTTCGCTGGGAGCGAGCCTGGTTTCCTCTGGCACTGATGAGTGTTGTTTCCTTTTCTTTCCTGTAAGTACCTTCTGGAGGGAGCCTGCAACATCATTGCATCTTCATGATACCAAACCTATTAAGAAAATTAAAAGGACATCTGGAGACGTCGAATAGAAAGGCTTTTACTCCAGGTTCTGTTTCCTAAAACATGTGAGCTTTGTTGGAAATTAAAAACAGAAGCAGTGAAAATAGGAAGTAACGTGAGTCACATCCTGCTCAGAATGGTTCCTGCAAAAGCTGCTTGCCAGCAGTCATTGCTGGTGTTTTTACTGTGCTCAGCTGAATGTTCTTCAGTGGTGCATTCATGTTCTGCCCTCATTCTTTGTACCCTGCTTCTCAGTCAGATCTCATGGTCTCCTTTGGCTTCAACCCCCCCGCACCAACAGCAGTATCCTTACAGAAAGCTTGTTTCCATAGGGCAAAATGTCCTATTCTGCCTTTTTGCCCTGGTGTTTAGGATAAGTTGAGGGTTTTTTGCACAACTTGGGTTTTTTTTATATTCTCTGTCATGTCTTTTGGGAAAGGGGAAAAGGGAAGACTGGAGGTAACTTGCAGTCAGCAAGGTGGGAAGATGTTGCCTGTCTGATTGGAGGTGCTGGAGGCACTGAGATGTGCCTTTATGTAACATATGCCCTGACTGCCTTGCACAGACAGCTGTCAGTGCCAGCTGTGCACTGTGCCAGTTGTATCAGACACTTAGGAGATCAGCTGCTTCTTATCCAGTTGCCCTTCTGCTGTGTTTGAGTGATGGCAGACTGAATATGGAAAATGCTTTAAGTGGAGACTGAGGGCCTCTTGTCCAGAGCAGGTTTGGCTGGCTCTCCCAGGAGAGACAGAGCAAATGACAACCTCTAGTGGAACTGAGTTCTGTGACTTGAGCAACAAAATTAGAGCTTTTACACTACCTGGTTATTTCATGTTCACTCACTCATCCTCATCCCTCAATTAGTGTTATGTTCACTGTGTGTCAATTTCTGAGAGAATAATAATGATACATTTTTATTTCTACTCAACTTTGTACCTTATTCGCTTGTAGCATATTCTTATCTGGTATGTTAAGAGAAAAAGGCAATTTCTGTAATTTTTTTGAGGTTAGGCAAGACAGTAGCTCTCCTGTTGGAAGCTCTGAGCCAGTCTGAAGAAGTGACCAAGCATGTCTAGTATTTAACAGTTGGAGCCCTCAGAAATAATTTCTCTTCTTTCTGCAGGATGATCTACTATTTGGACCCATCAGTTCTCTCAGGCGTCTCCTGTTTTGTTATGTTCCTCTGTTTGGCTGATTACCTGGTTCCTGCTCTTGCTCCTCGGATCTTTGGCTCTAATAAGTGGTGAGGAAAGCTTCAGTCGAACAGTTTCTTGGGTGTAATTATGATCTTTATCAAAATGGGTATCTGATTTTTAGGTATCAAAGGTTATCTTGTAGAGTAATTGTCGTGAGAAGTCGGCAATCTCTATAATACATGAAGTAAGGACAGCACCAACATGTTCCTCATTCTTTTTCTGGAAGATAACTACAACAACATACCTTTATTGTTCCTTTTATTCTGGAAAAAAAACATTTTTTTAAGAAGTAGGCACATCCTTTACTCTCAATTAAGCTTGCTACTTTGTTCTGATAGACTAGTTTTTAGTAATTAATGGAAAATAGATACTAAGAAGTAAAATTATGTGGAAGAGTATTGATTTTATGTTTGGAAAGAGGCAGTAGTAGTAAATGTAATGGAAAAGAGTAATGCAGAGGGTATGAATTTGATTGTGATTGAAACAAATCTGAAAAAAGGCAAGGCTTATATAAAAGCAGTAACTTGAAGAAGAGCCTAATTTGAACAAAATTTTGAGTTAAAGGTGAATTTTAGTGTATCTACTTTAGGATGACTAATGTATAAATGTTCTTATGTAGGTATGCATTATTTCTGCTATCAGATTAGGGTCAGTAGTCTTTGGCTTGAATGTAGTTGCTCTTTGGGAGTCAGTTTATAGGAAAATTACAGAGTCAGCATACAGGAAAATTACATGGGCACTTCCATTGCAGTGCTCAATAAGGTATCAAGCTAAGCAAAGCAAATGCCAAGATAAGCACTGGGCACATTTTTACTGCTGGAAAAATGCCACGGGAGATTCTTTAAAAATTTAAATCTTGAATTCTTATTTCTGGCTTTTTTTCCCTCCCTCTAATAAAAGGACCACGGAACAGCAGCAAAGATTTCATGAGATCTGCAGAAATTTGGTGAAATCTCGTCGCCGTCTTGTTGGCTGGTGGAAGCGCCTCTTCACTCTGAAGGAAGAAAAGCCTAAAATGGTATGGAGTTGTAGGAATTAATCTCCATTGTCTTAAGATTTTGTCTGCTTTAGCTTTGTCTGAAGTATTTTAGCAAGGCACATGCCTGAATGAACTGATATTCCAAACCAAACAAGCTGGCAGTTCTGGCTGTGACTTGATATTGGTCGCACATTTATTCAGACCTGGAACGGTAAGATACAAGACTTAAAAACTTGCAGTTCTGTGCAGTTTAGGAACATACCCTTGATAATAAGATAAAGGAAGACTGGATTTCTCTGGATAGGTAAATTTTTGCAAACAAACTATTTCCAGTGTGTACAAACTGTCCAAAGAACTGGATCTTTAGTAGTGTGTCAGCTGGTACATGAGCTACTGAGCCCCTGTTCCAAAAACAGCTTTGGGAGCAGCACTGGGGAGGGTGTGCACAGTCTGGCATTAAGGGATATCTGGGCAAAAAAAGTGCACCCTGTCCGTGCTGATGGTGTGAAAATAAGAAAGAATAAACAATTACAGATCCTGTAATCTCAATTTTCACATGCCTGTGCATAGGTATCACATGTGGAAGAAAACATCACGTTAGGTTTAAATGTTGAAGTATTGCCAAATATTGAAGGGAGGGAGAATCCCCAACAAGTCTGTGCTAACTCTTCTCTTTTCACTTTTAGTACTTCATGACCATGCTCTTCACTCTTGCTGTGGTTGCCTGGATTGGACAGCAAGTTCACAATCTCTTTCTGACCTATCTCATTGGTAAGCATGGGCATGCAGAACACAAAGAACTCTTTTGTTAGCTGCCTGAAATGGATTGAGACTGGTAGAAGTAATTTCTGATTAAGTGTGGTGGGGTGTTTTTATTGCAGGGTTATGCTTTTTTCTTTTCAAGCAATTAATGGGCCTTAAGGGAAGCAAAGAATTGCAGAGTGACAGAAGCTTGTTAAGGGAGTATTAATTCTTTTTTTTCTCCTTCTCCTCTCTAGTAAGCTTCTTGTTACTGTTTCCTGGACTGAATCAACATGGGATCATCACAAAGTACATTGGAATGGCGAAAAGAGAGATTAACAAACTTCTCAAGCACAAGGAAAAGAAAAATGAATGAAGACTTAACTGCTATTCACTCTAGTAAAAGGTTTTCCTGGGAACAGTTTTGAGAATTAATGTATAATTAAGACAATAGAAGTTGTACTGCTCACTGACTTTTTTTTTAATTTGGCTCCCTGATGAAGTGAAAAATCACTCCAGCAGCTGCTGTGGGTTTGTCTCTTGCTGTGCTGAGTAGGGTTCTGCAGCTGATCCTGTCTGAGGGATCTTCTCCTTTGATGTGTGGAGCTTGTTAAGTGTCTTCATCAAACTAAGAGACCCTGCATAACTACCCCAACAGCAGAGCTGAAATGCCTGGTAGTACTTCTGTAACTGTTAGTTTTGCTGATCATTAATTGTGGCTGCAGCAAGTGTGAGAGGCAGTTGTGAAGGCTGATGTTTCAAGGAGGCTTGTTACTACTGATCCTTGTGGCAGGACAGTTAGCTGAGTGAGAATGGCTGTGGCTGAGGGCACACATCTGAAATGGGGGCAGAAGCTGGTTCCATTGGCTCACTGAATTTGTTTGCTTCTTTTGGCTGCATGTACCTGAGAATGTGTTGAGTAGGGGTCTGGAATATATAAATTTATAGTTCAGTTATTTAGCTGTAGTGTAAACTCATTGCACTGAGACTGTAGAAAATGAGTGAAGGTGTGTGTAACCTTAACAGCTGATTGTTCTGGAAACTGCTGTTGTCATGGAGCCTTGTAGCACGTTTGGTTTTATGAATGTTTGTCTGTATACAAAATCACTCTGAATATGTTGAGTTTGATTCTGTAAATAAGCCTGAATTGTTTGTGCTTTTCTATGATCTCTCTCTCCTTTTTTAAAACTGAACTTTTTTTCTTTTAAAAGCTAAAACCTGTGTTAATGTTTAAAAAGTTTACTGTTTTAAAATGAACTCTCTTCAGTGTCTGTTGTAACTGTTGAATAGGTAAATACAGACTAAAGAGAAACTACTTGAAGACTTGTTCCTTGTCAATGTACAGAAAAGGGTGTCAATGCATTTTTCAGTTAAGTAGGAGATCTGGGAAGGGTTGAGGAAGTGCCGTGCTGAACAGGCACAGCCTGTCGGTGGGAGAGATCCCGGGTGTGTGAAGCTAAGCAGTGACACAGTGTCCCACAGCTGTGTTCTGAGAGTTGGAGAATGCACTGACACCGGGTTGCACGTCTGCCGTCAGGGCAGTGACTGCCGTGTGCCCCTTCGGAGTTCGAACTCACTGCAGACACAGCCCATCCAGCAGCCGGGGCTGTGCTCAGCGCAGCCCCGTGTCGCAGTGTCCCCGTGTCCCTGTGTCGCAGCTCCGCTGTCCTGGGCTCAGCTGCGCGGCCGCGCTCTCTGTCCGACGGAGCTCTGTCCAGCTTTTTGTCCCTCGCGCCCCGCCCTACGCGCGCCAAGCGTCCCCGTTCCTATGGAAGCCGGGCGGTGGCGTCGCTCCGGAAGTGCGGCGCGCGGCCTCGGCCAATGGGGAGGGCCAGGCTGGAGACGCGAACTCTCGCGATATCTCCCTCCGCCGATGGCCCTCCCATCACCCCGCGCGGCCCGGGCTCTTCCTTTTCCGCCATCGCGCTCTCGGTGAGTGGGGCCGGANGAAGCTGGGCTGGGCAGGGCGCGGGGCAGCCGCGGAACTGGTGCACTGTAGGGCGTGCGGATCGTGCGGCGAGGCCGGGGAGGAGGTAGCGGAGCGCGGGGCAGCGGGCGCGGTCGGGGCCCGGAGAGGAGGCGGCCCCGGCGCGGGGGGCTGGCGGCTCTCACCGGGGCGGGAGTTGGCTCGCGCGGTGTTGGTACCTCAGTGGTGAAAGTCCTCGTGTGCCACGGGATTTGCCCCAGTGCGCGGGGCAGGGACACCTTTGGGGACGGTGCTGGCAGCGCCCGGGCTCCGTCAGAGAGGGGTGGCAGTGCCAAGTCATCCCTGCCGTGCTGGGGGTGCTCTGAGGCTCCTTTTCGCGAGCAACAGAGAGCTGCTGCTGGTTTCCTTTCCGAAATGTTGTGCTTGTGCATCCTGCAGGTTTTTTGTAGATCGGTGAGCCAAGCAACATCTATTGATATAATACCACGTAGGATCTAGTTATTGCAGAAGATTGGTACCGTGCAGTTGGGTTTTAATTGGGTTTTAAGGCCAAACTGAGGAGATGTCACACGGCTGGCATCGTATCTGGATGGTGGTTTTGAAATTGTGTATGTGCTTTGATGAAGCCGAGTTTAGCTGTCAGATTCCCTGACGTGTTGTTGTTGCGGTGACTTGATCACAGCTGAGCGTGTGACTCGGTTCGCTTATTTAGCTTGAGTGCGCTTTTTAAGGTTTAATTCAACTTTCTGTCAGCGTTGGATCTTTTTGATCTAAAATTAGCTTTGAAGGAAGTGCTGCTCAGTGTTTCCGTGCTGAGGAGCCGGTGCAATAACTGCTGCCCTCCCTGCAGGCACCATGGTGCGGATGAACGTTCTGGCCGATGCTCTCAAAAGCATCAACAACGCAGAGAAGCGTGGCAAGCGCCAGGTGCTCATCCGGCCGTGCTCCAAAGTGATCGTCCGCTTCCTGACCGTCATGATGAAGCACGGTGAGTCCGGGCCCTGCTCCCCCTGGGTCTGGGGGTGCTGCTGTGGCAAAAATAGTGAATCAGGGTGCTTGAAGTGCGCCGTGGTTCGTTAGTTGTGGTTTGGTAGCGAGGTGTTACATGTGTCTCTGTCTGCTGGTCTCCTGCAGGTTACATCGGTGAATTCGAGATAATTGATGACCACAGAGCTGGGAAGATTGTTGTCAACCTCACAGGCAGACTCAACAAGGTAGGGTTTGTCTTCTGAGTTCGGTTCTGTAAAGAGGCATTTAACTCAGACCTTTCTTTTTTAATTTTATGTTTGCCTGCTCCATTTCTAAAAGAACTGCTTGTAAAGAAGGTGGGATTTGTTGAGTCTGTGTAAATAAGAGTAGCATGGATGTAATCAGTTAAAAGGATGGGTAATTTGTGTGGATTCAAAGTCTTATGGGTCACTAATTACATTTCTTTTAAACTCTGAATATGTAAGATACTCTTTCAGGGAAGTGTGCTTTTAAGTGCTGTATGTTTCTCTTCAAAGACTTTCTGGCTATCTTTTCTCAGTTTCTTTGGTATTTGAGGTATCTGGAAAACTGTCTTAAGAGACAGGAGCTGAGTTTGTTTCCTGTTGATGTTTGTGACCTGCAGATGTAGAGAAGCCAAACCTTTCTCCTGCTGCCAGGTGGGCTTTGCTTGCAGTGAGGGAAAGTGTTACATTAATTGGTGCTGGTGAAGTTCCTGGGGCGTGTGAGGCATTTGTGTGTGTTTTGGAAATTTTTAAATGCTCATGTCTCAGACTACTGAGCTGTGTAGTTCTCTGGTGACTTGCTGTGCATCATTGTTTACAGTTAAGCACTTCAAGTGAGAGTTGGGTCTTCAGTAAAGAAATAAAAAAATTACTTGGTCAGAATATGTTGGGGGCTGTTCTCATGAAGAATAAATATGCCATCTGAAAAATGCATGAGTGTATAAGGCAGATAGTCCTGACACCCCCAAATTACTGTAGTAATTACAGTGTTATGTGTCTGTAATAAAAGTGATGTAGGTCAGGTTTGAGGGTAGTGTTCCTTGAACTCTTCCAGGATGATTTTGTAATGGATCTTCCAGGCTAATGGATATAATGTTTCTCTCAATCATTGCAATAAGGGAACAGTTGTTGAGTTCAGAAAAATGTACACACTGCAGGAAGGTGTGCTTCTGATTTGGTGTTGGATAGTTGTAAATAATTGGAGCCGGTGAGGTTACTGGTGGTGGTGCTGGTGATCTTGGTCAGCAGTACAATTACCTTGAAAATTCCAGTAACTTCTATGCACGTTAAATTCTTCCTGGTTAAAATCCACATGGGTGGGGGTTTTTTTGCTAACTGTGTATGGTGGTTAGAGGTAGAATATCCCTGAGCAATCCCAGGAATTTTGCTGGTGGTACAGCGTGCTTTTGTGCTCCCCCAGGTGTGGGCATTTCGTGGCTGGTGGAGCTTCAGCAGCAGGTTAAGGCTGTTGAGGTGAGAGGGAGAGAGGCTGAGGAAGGAACAGGTGTGGAGTTGCAGGGTGTGGGGGTCCCAGGTGGGGGAATGTGCTGCAGGTAAGGGAGTGTGTGACAGCACTTGGTAAAGTCCTTCAGGCAGGGAGCTGGGATCACAGATGTGCAAATCCATGAAGTTCTTCAGTTTGTGATGGAATCCTCTTTTACAGTGTGGTGTAATCAGTCCCAGATTTGATGTGCAGCTGAAGGATTTGGAAAAGTGGCAGAACAACCTGCTGCCTTCCCGTCAGTTTGGGTGAGTACGGGGAAGGGTCAAATGTGTGTTCTGTGTAAAAATGTTAGACTCACAAACTGCCTGAGCTAGACTCACCTGGCACCTTTCCTCTGATTAGCCTGGAGTTACATTCCAGTCTGAAAATCTGTCCTCCTTATAAATGCCTTTTTAAACCAGTTTTAAAGGGGCACTGCTAAGTAAGGGTTTGTTTCTGCTTGGCTTTGGTAAAATCCTTGTTTGACCTTTGCACAATTTAATAGAAAACAGGACTTTTCTCATACTTGTTTTGGTTTTACTTTTAAATGGGGAAGGAGTATGTAAGTTACCAGGTCAGTGGAAGTAGATTGTATTACTTGAATTCCCATGTCCAGGTTGTATGGAGATTAATCAGATATGAAGTGATGAGAGACTTGGAGCCTTTTGAACAGATCTCCACAACACAGGACACCTTACTGTTGTGCAGTGTGTCTTTTCTTCACAAAGTGTACAAAATCAAGAGCTCTAAATCCCAGTGCAGCAGGATGGCTGAGCTGGAAGTCTCCAGGGCCTTGGCCAGTCTGTCCTATCAAAGGAAGGATTAACAGTTCTGTGCTCTTTCTGTTCTTAAAGCTCTGATGTGGGCTTGATGTTTCTGAGCCTGAGGATTGCTAAGCCCTTCCCAAGGAAACTTTTCAATTTTATGTAAATAACAAATTTTTTCTCATAACATTTCTAAGTTATGTTCTAAACATAACATAACTTTTCCCATAACAAACCTCTCTCCAAGATGTTGTTTGGTATTTTCTGTTGCTTGACCAATGGAGAGAGGTGTCAATCCTATGGACCAGTGATGTGCCTTTTTAGCACAGCAGGTTACAAAAAGGCTGAATGAATTGTGACTAAAGCCTGATTCTCTTCTGCCTTCTGACTGGAGTCAAGCATCTTTATTTTGTGTCCAGTTGTGACACTCCAGCAGTAACTCCTGCTTCAGCTGGCCCTGTGTAGCTGCTCTGTGTTGCCTCTGGGACTTACAAGAGTATTTGTAGAGAGGTGGGACCAGAGTTTCTCAGACAGGGAGCCGTGTGGGTGAGGTGTGTTGGTAGTGCAGATGTTGGCAGTAGCAGTGACAGCGCTGCAGGTGCAGAGCTGCCCTGCACCAGGCAATGTTCAGCACTGGGGCAGAGATCCCAGCTGAGGAGCTGTCTGGCACCTCTGCCTGCACTGGGGAGCAGCATCTGTGGAGGGTAGAAGGGACTTGGTCTAGAAACCTTAGAGTTCCAGCTGCTGCAGCAGCTGCCTGGTGGGAATGTGCAAGGGAAGAGGCAGATAGTTGGAGAACAGGAGTCTGTCACTGTCCTGCGTGTGCTGCAGAGCTCTGCTTGTGAGAGGAGCTGCTTTTGCACTGCTGATGATGAGATCTCACAGCTTTGGGCCAGGAACAGGCCCTGCTGTTGTAACACAGATGAAGTTGGTGCTGTCAGCTCTGCAGCAGCCTGGAGCAGGGAGATAAACTGAACATTTGCTCTCTCTTGGCAGGTACATTGTACTGACAACCTCAGCTGGCATCATGGACCATGAGGAGGCGAGACGAAAACACACAGGAGGCAAAATCCTGGGATTCTTTTTCTAAAACTTGTAAAAAAAGAGGATACTAATAAATTGTTCAAATGGACTCTGGTGTTTCCAGTTGGTATTTTAATGCCTTCGAACACTGCCTGTGATAGTGCTTGTAGCAGCTCTTCAGTAGTGCTCGAGTTCCAGCTTCGCTTCAAATGATGTTTGGGTTCCACACCATCCCTGGTCACAATTCTATTTCTGTTAATGCTGTAATGTATTTCCAAAAGTTACCACTGGAGTGGCAGTTTGGGGTCACAGTACAGGAGATCCTCAGCAGGGGAGCTCTAATGCTAAACTACTGCTAATCCCAGCTGTCTTGCATGGGCCGACCTCGCAGGTGGTCAGTACTTGTGTCTCCACAGTTACCTGTGTGTGATTCTGGATTTCACCTTTTGGCTCAATAATAGAAGATGCCTTGCCAGAAGGTATTTCCTGTTTATGGTTAAAGTTGTGGGATGTGGGATTCTGGAATAATTAAGATGGTCAGAGTTTTATTTCAGATCACAAACTTGTTCCACGTCATACAGTGGAAGGAGCAACTGAGGTTGGGAGGTCAATAATAATTATTTTCCTTCAAGTTTCTACTTTGGAACTGCTTCAAAACACCAGAATTCTGGGTAGAGTAGTTGCTGTGCAGCTGCTTTGTATGTTGGCAAAGAAACAACTGAGATTTCTTAAAGGTCTTAAGGTGGTCTGAACCCACAGGTAGGGAATATTTAGTATTGAATGAATTGGTGTTTGCTGGGTCACAGCTGTGATGGTTGAGGTCACAAAGTGGATTGGAGATAGCTGAACATTCAAATGGAATCAGTGGTTCTTAGTTTGACTGGAAACTGTTTAGCTGAAGATCTGTACTCTGAATTAGAGTAGTTACAAAGTTAAAAGTCTGTTTCAACCCCTATTTTAGTGTCAAATTGAGCTATTGAGTGTCAGGTGGGGTTTTTCCTGTCCATAATGGATTTCATTCTACAGTCCCAGGCACTGACACCTGAGATCTTGTACTTCTTGCTCAGAGTAACCCTGATTGCACTATTGCACTATTCTTTTTTATAAAATCTTGATTTTTATCAAGTCTAGAATAGAATATGTTTCTTATACCTAGTGGAAGAAGGCCAATGACAGTTTTAAGGCTTCCTTTAGATGACTTCACTATGGCAAGTTTCCTGCTTGTTTGACAGTTGTGTTTTAAATCAGTTTTACACAGGACATGCTGGTTTTTTCTGACCCAGCTTAGCTATGTGTGTCCTTAACTCCCACAGAAACTCCTGAGGTAACAATTTCTGATGTTCTCAGTTGACAGATCAGTTGGGAATGAACTGTAAATTTATTCCACAAGCCAGCCCAACAACTTTATAGAATGGAAATTAGAGCTCTGATGTAACAAGAATGACTTGGACAAAAGGAAGCAGCGGCAGAAACACATTTTCCACAGTATGTCTACAAAAGTAACTGCATCCAGGCTTACTCAGGTGGAAGCTGATGTGGCTGATCTGAGTTCATGAGATGACCTCTGAGCTTGCACCTCGCTGGTGAGAGCTTTACTGCTCAGCTGCTGGCTGAGAGCTGTGAACTTTGGAGGGTGGGCTTGGGAACTGACAGGAGAGATCATGACAACACAGCAGCTTTAAATGGGGTTGCAGGAATTCTCACTCCCAGATATGTTTAAAATCTGAAAGTGGTGTTATTTTTTTGACCTTGGTGATGCTTAATGGGCTGAGGGCATATGCCTTGGGCAAGCAGTTTGTAGGTAAAAACAGTCCCCTGTTCAGTTTGGGTAAGAAAAGGCTTGGTAAGAGGTGAGAGGGGAAACGGCACAAAGCTGAAAGTGCGGTGTGGATTACAGGAGGTGATCAGGGGCAAGTGTTAGTTCAGAGACGGGGTTTGGTACCTGTGGGGCAGAGAGAACCTCAATGATGGAGGAGTCCCCTGTGGGACAGAGGCAGCTGACCTTCCTGGGGGGAAGCTGGCAGGGTGGGTGTCCCCTGAGGAAGCCCCTGAGCTACCAAGCTTTGCCCTGGTGCTGTCCTGGGTCCCCTCACCCAAGACAGAACTGGAAGTGATGGTGTCACCTGTGTGTCCTGCACACCCATCCTGAGCCCCCGCTCCGTGCCTGGCCCTGGAGCAGCTGCTCTCACAGAGCCCGTGCTGGAGCTGCACTGCCTGCAGCCCCCTCCTGCTGCTCAGCTGGCCACGGGCAGCTGTCAGCACCAGTAGTGCAGCCCCAGGGGGTAGAATGGGCTCAGAACTTCATTTAGTTGTGAAAATGACCAAATTGGAACTAGCTGGGAGAGAGTTGGTGCAGCCCAGCCTCACCTCTCTGGGTGCCGCTGCTCCTTATGCCATGGCTTAAGAAGAGGATGAAGGATGTTCAAACTGACTGCCTGCTGTGGATCCAAGTGTCAACAGAGGGCACCATCCGACCTGCAATCACGGGGGATTGAGGGAGACCCGTGCCAGGAGAGGAGCATCCTGATTCTGTGCCCTGGTCCACAAGGAGAATTTCTTCTGTCTTTAATGCTTTGAGCCTACTTTAAGGTAATACTGAAGGTGAGAATAAATGTGGATCTTCAAAATACTTCAGCAGACTAAGAAGCCTGGTGTGTGACAGGGGCTTCACTGGAAATGCACCTTTTCCTCCTCATCCTTTTGTCTAATGCTATTTAGCTAATTTAGGTTTAAGACAAGGCTATGTCTGACATCCAATTAATGTAAGTATCGGTCTCTCAGTAAATATCTGGATGGATTTAACCACAGTTTAGTCTGGAGAACTATTCTGGTGAAGTCAAGGGGTTCCAGGGGCTGGTGGCTCCATTCTTGTTCATGCCTCTGACGTTTTCTCTGCTCAGGTGCTGCTCTTGTATTAATGCAGTAATGGGCTGCTTTTTCTGATTTTTTTCTGATTTTCCTGGTCCTCAGGACAGCCCATCTGATCAGGCATGTGATGGAGCTGGGAACAGCGATGCTGTTGGTACGTTTGTGCTGGGGCAGGATTCAAGTTCCTAGTCTAGTTTAGTTACATTTTAATGAGGCTTTTATCTGCTGGTGCTGCACTTAATAATTGTGTATGCATTTCTGTGGCATTGTCTGCTTTTGGACAAGGTGCTCTAGTAGGGTGTGTGATCCCCCTCCCCAGCTTTCAGAGTTGCTTTTAACATATTGGGGGTAATTTGTATGAGGGCCATGGAAATGGAGAGCATTCCTGCTACTCTGCTATCCACTGCTATTTCCTCTTAGACCTTTATAATTTATGACCAGGGGTTGATTTTTTTCATATTTAATTCGCTTGATTTATTGTCCCCACTCTGTGAACAAACCATGCTACACATTCTCCAGAAAACTCTTTTTCCAGGACCTTGCAATCCCCTGCCTGTCATCTCTAGATGTCTCTCTTGCCTTAATATACAAAAATATGAAAAAGGCAAAAGTACTGAATTACTTGGTATGTGATCTTGGATAAAATGTGTATGTGCAACTCTCCTCCATCTTCACTTCCCCCAGCTAGATTAGAGTGGGATTGGCCCTTTCATTTGTGGGGAAGAAACATGGCACCACCATTCTTGTCTTCTATTGATGCAAGTTAGCTCTGCTTTCAGATGGACCAGGCTGTAAGCTGGAAGAGGCAAGGATTATATCTGGGAGCAGGGGAAAAGTAGGTGATGGATGAGGTAAAAGGAAAGCTGCTGCTGAAGCCCACCTCTGGGCACTGTCTTAGTCTCACTAGCTCCAGGGATGGAGCTCCATTTTTGTTTGATCCACTGTTCTGTTTGTGCCAGTTTAGAAAGCAAAGTCCAGGAACATCAATGACAACTGTAGGTTTTCAGTGTCTTTACAAATCAGGCCTTTAACCACAAGAATGAAAAAAAGGCAAAAAATTAAAGGTTATTTTTCCTTTTCTCCCTACACCTCTGCCATTCACATGGGTGCTTGTCTCCTCACTTGCAGTAACGTGTCCAGCTGTGTTCTTGCATAACAGGATCCTCCACACGTGATCCACATGTCTGTGTGGGCTGGTAATTAGCACTGGCCCTCCTTCAGTCCTTGGGATCCCTTCCTTAGGGCAGCAACATTAGCCCCTCAGTTATGCATCTGCACTCCTCAACTCTGAAACCATTTTTACCTGACTGGGGCAGGCTGTGGGTGTTGGAGCTGGCTGCACACCTTGCAGTGTTCATGCTGGGACCTGTGTTCTGTTCATGGATCTGCCCCTCTTGGGCAGAAGCCAAAGCCTTGCTTGTTTTCCATGGCTGGTGGTGATTTCTAACTCGGTTCTGTTTCCAGTTTAATGTTCCAATCCAGCCCAGGTAGCAGGAGTTGGGGTTTCACGTGAAGCTTTGTGCAGTGTGTGTTACATCAGGTGGAAGAGGAGATAGATGTGTGTCATAGGACCACTGGATTCATCTGCAGGCAGGTGTTTGCTCTGGGAGGGAAGCAAAAATCAGGAGACTATTTTTAGCTCTGAAATACTTTTCTTGGATGACATTCAGTCCTTGCAGAGAAATAATCCCTGGAGGGAAGAGCTGGAGCTGGGTGGGTGTGTGCTGGGCTGCTGGCAGCTCCTGGTGTGGCTGTGGAAGTGCAGGGACAGCTCCTGGGACAGCACCTGCAGCCACCAGGAATGCTGAGAGCCAAGGGCTGCAGTGCAGAAACGTATCTCAGTGTGATCAAAATCATTCTGAGCCCGTTTCCCTGAGAGAGACCCTGTCCCATGGAGCAGGACGTGGGGCTGAGAGCCACAAGCCTATGGCACATCAGGAGTCCCCATGCCCAGGCCAGAGAACACATCCTGCAAACTGCTGAACTACAAACACAGTGCTGGTAGGTGGTGGCTCCAGAAATAGATACAGAGATATCACATAATGTTCCCTGATAGCTGAAATAAAAAGAATTAAACTGTACAAAAGTGGGCTTTAATTGCTAACTCTCTCCTGCCTGCTTAAATCACTGGAAATAAAGGTCTCCTCTTCAGTGATGAGCAGTTCCAGGCAGAACAGACGTGATGGGGAAAACATGTTTGGAATAAATACTGATGTGAATGACACTTATTAGCTACAGTGTGGCATATTTATTTCTCTGTAGTTAGCATAATAGCACAGCTTGAAATGAGAAGGGTTCTTTACTTGTGTCTGTGTGTGTGCGTGCATAAAAATAACAATGGGTTGTTGTGGGCAGAATGCAGATGATCCTGCTGTCTCTGCAATTAGCACCGGTGTTTGGGTGGTGTCAGCTGCTGTGGCAGTGAGTGAGGGGCCCAGGCACGGCTGGGCTTTGAGCAAACCTTCCCCTCCTTGTGTCAAAGGGGACAAAAACAGCAGCAGGAGCAGCACGAGTGCCTGGCTGGCTCTGCTCCCCTCTCAGTGCCCGACAGCCGCCCGTCCCTGGGGCTCTGCTCTGCTTTTGGGTGCTGCAGAGCTCCTACAAGGGCAAAACATCCCTTGCCAGCCTCCCCAGGACTGCTGACCACAGCCAACAGCCTTGACTGGAGTTGTGGCTGGAGTGTGAGGGGAGTGGAAACATTCCAGATATCTCACAGGAGTTCAGCCCTGGGTGTCAGGGTGACTGGGTGAAAGCTTTATTGCCTCCTGAGGAGCCTGGTGGAGATAAGGTTGGCTGCTGGAATGTGCAGGTTACCTTTCCTCCTGCCCACGGGAACCTGCCCATCTTAGCCTTGTCCTGCTGCTCTGTGGATCCAGGGCCGGGGCTCCGCAGGGAGGAGCTGGGTGGTGCTGGCCGTGCCAGGGGCTGGCAGCCCTGCCCCTTCTCCTTCCACGGGCTTTGGCATGTCTCACCCTCAGGGACTGAGGGCCTGCAGCAGTTTTAAAAGCGTTGACCAGTTCAAGTGAGGGCACCACACACTGTTGTTGCCACATCCTCCCCAAGATCCTGGAGCAAGGAGGGAGGAAAAGCTTTGCTGAGAGTCTCTGTGGTCCCCTTGCAAGAGCTTCCAGACAAATCTGGCATGTGTGTGGTTCAGTGGGCATCATCTTTGTGTTGTTGCTTTGAAACAAGAATTTCTCATCTCTGCTGCATACATTTTAATGTAAGAATGTGTGGATATGGACAATCTTGGACCTCTACTGTCCTGCTCCAGCTTTGAGTGAAGGTGTGGTGGATTGCACAGCTGCTTGGAGAAGATGACAGGGTGGACACAGAGACTGCTGGAGCTCTCTTTCCTTAAGAAAAGTCATGAGGCATTTCAAATAGGAAGCCAAAGTGTTCTCAGGTGGGCTGTGAAAGCTGAGCACTGTCTCAGGAGCCATCTCACAAGCCTTTTTGTTGAGGGGAATAATTATACTGTGATAAAAGCATTTACTTGCTAGATATTTGCCTGCCTTATTGTACTGTATCCTTCCATTGCTGAAATGTAAGATGAAAAACCTGGGAGTAACAAACTTTCTGTTCTAAACCCACTTGATTGAGTGCTTGGTTCAGAAATACCATAAAAGTGCCAGACCAGAGCTTGAAATATCTCATTACCAGGTGTCAGGCTGCTTATAACTTCCACTCTGGGACTGTTGAGGATTTTTTTTCCTGTTGGTCTTTTAATGAAAATGCCAAAGGGGGAAAAACTATTACAAAAAATAAAAAATGCTGCTTTGATTGAAAATAAAAGTGCTGAAGCAGCAGCAACTTTCAGTAGTGCTTGCTCTGTTGCACTGCCCTGACATAGATTATTCCCCAAGGCTGAGGGATGTTGTGGGGTCTGGAATGGGCACAGCCCTGCTGCCTTTTGGGGCCCTGCAGAGCTGAGAGATGAGCAGGCAGTCCGTGTCAGCAGAGGGAGCTGACAAGCTGGCAGGGAGGAAAAGCTCCGATGCTGAGGTTACAGTGCTGGCTTGGCTGAAGCCAGACAAGTGCCTCCTGCAGAGTGTGGGCAGCAGGAGCAGCTGGGGGAACCTTGCTGGATCTTCTGTGGCTGCTGGTGACCTGTGACAAGGTGGGGGCACTGCTTTCCTGCTCGTGCTTCTCTTGTCTGCCCTCCCAGCCTTGGGTGCCAGTGCAGAAAGGGATGTGAGGAGCTCGTGGCACTGCCAGGTGCTGTGACACGGGTGTGGCAGGGCAGCCAGGCTGCTGGGGACCTGTGGAAGCAGCTGAGGGGTGCTCTGGAGCATGAGCACCCAACAGTGGTGCTGGGAAAGAAGAGTGGCCAAGGCTAACACAGAGTGCTGCAGGAGAGCCGGGGAGGGCAGCTCTGTCTGAAAGGAGGAAGATGCTTAGTCAAAGTTGGAGATTCATGTGGTCCCTCCTGGGGTGGAGGAAATGATGCTCTAGAAGGATAGCCTTGGCCAGGTCCAGTTCATACTGACTTTGGGTGGCACCAGTGCCTTTAGTCCTGGGCTTCAGCTGTGCTTCCCTGCTGCCTGGGCACTTTTCCAGTGGGGTGGAGGATCTCCATTTCAGGCTGGAGAACATGCTGTCGAGGATGGAGGTGTCACAGCTTGCACACCAGCACTGGAACCTGCTGGGAGCCTGTGATCCCCTTGGAAGGACCTTGGCAAGTCCCTCCTGCCAGGGATACACACACAGAGATGATTGAGGACACCAGGAAACCACCTGGGGAGGCCACGGTGCCCCACAGCACCCTGCATTTTGGGGGGCTGAGTTTTCTTTGGTCCTCCCCAGGTTGAACAGATTGCTCCTTTGTGCCTGCCAGGGGCTGCAATCCCCTCCTTTTGGAGTGCTGGTATTTTCCACAGCAGGGAAAGGGAAACTTGGAGACGTGGCAAACAATTTGCAACAGTTAAAGCTCCAGTAAAGCATCTTGCATGGAAAATCAGACAGAGCAGGAAAAACAGCACTTACTATCAATATAACGCAGCTGAAATCTCTTTCTTGGAGATAATCATCCCTGACTGCAGCAGTAAAAATAAAGGACAGAAGCTGGAAGAAGCCAGAAAACATGGTCGTGGGAGTGAATCTCGGTGAAATGAACATTAAAAACACAATGAAAAGCACAGAATTGCCTTAAGTAAAACCAGCAGCCTGCCCAGAACAACACCCAGGGTTATCTGGGAGGCACACGGGGTGTGGGGAGCAGGCTGAGCTGGGGCTGCAGCGGGGCTGGGGCCGTGCCAGTGCTCAGCTGGGGAGGGCACAGGGGGAAAGCAAAGGGCCCTCGCCCAGGCTTCAGAAACACCAAGATTCCAGGATTCCCTTGCAGTCTGGGAGACGTTCAGGTCCTTGCCTTTAGCACCCAGTCTGAAAGATAAAGCAATTTATGGCCTGTCTGAAGGACAAGGGCTGATCCTGGCTCCTGCTGGACTCAGCCCCAGCTGCTGCTCTTTACTGGGCAGCCTGTGCTGAACTGGCCCTCAGCAAATCTCCCCCATTTCAGGGCTGTGCAAGCCAGGCCCCATCCAGAGCTCCAACAATGGAAGGGAAGAGTTCTGCTGGCACAGGTCCAGCCCCCACCAGGCTCTGTTGGCTCAGAGAGGCAGTGCTGCCAGCTGGACTGATTTAGGAGCAGCCCATGGCCGTGGTTATTGTCCCTGCTATGTGGGAGCACGGACTTATGCAAATCAGAGACACAAAACGGGGCTCTTTATGCTGTTTCCTCCTTCATTTAAAAATAGGTATCACTTTTTAAGTGCTACAGGAGATGCACAGCCTTTTATCAAAGGATGTCAGTGTCTGGTGTGAATATGTATGTCTTTTGACTATTTCAGGCTGACCTTGATGTGTTTGTTATGCTAAGTGTCATAAAAATCAAACTGCTAAATTAACTAGCTGCTATTTCCACAACACCAAGGAAGCACCTGGGGCCCTTTTGCTCCCTGTAGACAATGGCTGAGGGAGGCTTATGCAACTCCTGCTCTGCTGGTGGCTGCTCTCTTCCAGAGCTGGCATGGTATTTTTAGATGCAAAGGAGAAGTGTCTCCTAACTATATGCTAATCACATTTTCAAAGCTTCAGCTGATATTAAAATGATTCAGCCGTGTCCTGAATTCACATACTTTTGTTTGTTGCCTTTTGTATGCTCTGTGTAGCTTTTCATATGACTGTGCCTATTTTCGACCAAAATCATGGTTTGGGAGCTGCTGTATGACAAAGGATGTTTTTATCCTTTTTTGAAGATCTTTTGAGTTATCCGTAGCCTCAGCTATCTGAAGTACAGACTCATGCATATATATTCTCTCTGCAGGCAAAGAACAGAGGCAGGAGTAGACTTTACAGCTGTGATTCTCAAATTTTATTAAAGGGCTGCCTGACCTTCAGGGGAAAGGAAAGTATTTGAGAACCATCATATCTGATGTTGCCACCCTGATGTTCATTTATGGCCAAATAACTTCTTGATAGGATTTTTTTATTAGTTTTTCTTGCCCTTTTGTGTACTCTCTTGCCTGATGGGAATGTGCTCAATAAATTTCTTTGTGTGTGTCTCCCATGGCACCCTCAGGCCCATGCTGAACACGGGTCTGCAGCCCTCATGGCCTCTGCCCCATCAGTCTGATGTGATGGGCTGAGGAGAAAAATCACTTTACTGCAGATAGTCTGGTGAAGTTTATCCTTTTCTTAGCAAAAAGGTGCCACATACTCAGCCCAGGACATTGTCTGCTGCTCAGGAACCATCCTCAAATTCAGTCCAGCACACAATGAAGGCACCAAGTACTGATACAAACAGGGAACACAACAAGAGAGTGCTGCAGCTTTTCCTGGTGAGGACTGCACCTCAGGGCAGGGTCCTTGCTGGTGGGCTCATTGGGAATGGGAGGTGATGGGGAGATTCAGCTGGGCTTTACTGGTGATCCTGAACCCAGTTGGATTTACTGGTGTTCCTGAGCCCAGCTGGGTTTGCTGGTGTTCCTGAACCCAGTTGGATTTACTGGTGTTCCTGAACCCAGTTGGATTTACTGGTGTTCCTGAGCCCAGCTGGGTTTGCTGGTGTTCCTGAACCCAGTTGGATTTACTGGTGTTCCTGAACCCAGTTGGATTTACTGGTGTTCCTGAGCCCAGCTGGGTTTGCTGGTGATCCTGAGCCCAGCTGGTTTGACTGGCGTTCG
>VYXD01012666.1:301397-316443 GCA_013397195.1 Hylia prasina
CCTGAGCCCAGTTGGATTTACTGGTGTTCCTGAGCCCAGCTGGGTTTGCTGGTGTTCCTGAACCCAGCTGGGTTTGCTGGTGATCCTGAACCCAGCTGGGTTTGATGGTGATCCTGAGCCCAGTTGGATTTACTGGTGTTCCTGAGCCCAGCTGGGTTTGCTGGTGTTTCCAGGCTCAGCTGGTGGGGCAGACAAGAGCCATGAGCAGCTCCCAGCAGAGGTGAGTGATGCTTTGGGGATCCCCACATGGGATGGTGCTTCCAAAACCTTGGAAATGGCCTTTCTGTGGCCAAGAAGCACCTGGGTTTGCTGTTCCCTCCGGGGCTGCCTGTGGCTGAGGGGACGCTGGGATCCTCTCCCAGGGATTTTGGGATCTTCGCCCTTTCCAGGCTGCTCTCCAGGTGCCTGTGGGCTCAGATGGGCCAGGCATGTCTGGAGGATCTCCTGCTCCTGAGGAGCCTGGGCTGATGGCCCAGCACAACTCCTGGCCCGCCCAAGGTTTAGGGGGCTGTAGGCAGGACCCCCCAGCTCTGCCCAGCTGGAGCTCCCGCATTCCCGGCGTCCCAGCTCCCGCATTCCCGGTGTCCCCGCTCCCCCATTCCCGGTGTCCCAGCTCCCGCATTCCCGGTGTCCCAGCTCCCCCACTCCCGGTGTCCCAGCTCCCGCATTCCCGGTGTCCCCGCTCCCCCATTCCCGGTGTCCCAGCTCCCGCATTCCCGGTGTCCCAGCTCCCNGTCCCGGCTCCCGCATTCCCGGTGTCCCGGCTCCCGCATTCCCGGTGTCCCGGCTCCCGCATTCCCAGCGCCGCATTCCCAGTGTCCCTGTAACTAAGAGCTGCTGGAGGATCTGTCCTGTGCCCCCTCTCCTCCCTGCACCGCTCTTTCCCCCCTCCTCCTCTTTTAATCCCCGTCTTATTTGGATTCAACTTTTTTTATCCCGATCTTCAAGCACCAGCGCAAAACGCTTCCAACAGCTCAGGAAGCTGGTCAGATTTGCGTTCAGCGTGTTTAAATATATAACACGTTTAGGGCTGAATTAAAGCAAAGGGAGACAAAACTGGGAGCAGACTGAAGAATGAGTGTGTGCGTGCATGTAGGGAGGAATAAAGGAGATGTGTGCAGGTACACAGGGAAAATAGAACATGGGGAAGGAGACAGAGAGAGCCTGGTCCTTCTTTGTTGTTGTATCAAGCACACTGTGGCTAATGGCAATAATTTCCCATACCCCCCTCCCCCAGTACCAGATTAGAAGAAAAAACCTAATTGTCATCTGCCACCCACTGTTTGTAAAGCAGCTTCTCTTAAATAGTTCTTATGTATTGAGTTCAGCTGTCAAAAGGAGCAGCTTTTTTTCATGGTGTGCAGAATGCTTTTCAGTATGAACACAGCTCAATGCAAAGGTCACCCCATCAAAAATGTTTCCCTCAGTAGTGAGCATAGTGGCAAACCCCAGCATTCTTCAGTCTATTGTCACCGTTTTACTTGATATTTCATAAATGTTAGACAGCTGGAGATTAAACTCCCTTTGATGGGCAGAATTCGAGGGAGAATGTTTTGTTGTATGCTTTGGGTTTCCCTTCCCCTCTGCCATGCTGTGGTATGGGCTCCTTAATAGCTACTTATGGCAGGTAGTATGAGCCACGAAAAAGAGCAGGAGACAGAGGAAAATTGCCTATTGTTTTCCAGATTGGCTATCATTCCTTAGGATATCAGTATGTGTTCCTGTGTGTGCCAGTGTTTTAATGGTAGTTTGGATTCTGGATGCTTAAATTACTGTCAGTGTTGCCACTTACTCGACACACTCCAAAATGAAAAGACTTTGGGAGACAGCCTACAGTGTGAGGGAGACCACCACAGTGAATGTCACTGGAGACAGTAGGCAGGGGTCACACAGCAGCAAGAGGGAGGGTTTCTGCTTACATGTCCTCAGGAGCTGGGGTTAGGCAGGTGAAATTTATAATTACAGGGGTGCCTGCTCTGTGTGTGTACTCTCCCACATAACCTGGCAGGGAAAAATAAGACATGGTCAGACTGTCTTCTGCTGGATATCTGAAAGTGGGTGTTACATCTTGCATGTTTCACACACCTTTTTACAAAACCTTTGCTATGTCATTGAGTTGTGGAGGGGAAGATTGGAAAAGGTCTTATTTTCCCCTAGAGGAAATGCTTTCTGCTGTTGTGCTGCCTGGATTAACCCGTGGTGACTCTTGCCCAAAGGACTGTGTGTAGACCATGGAATCAGTGCTCTACATCAGCTCCTACCCAATATGTGTCGAGTGATCTTGTTGGAACAGCTTCTGAGGCAGCAGGGACAGCTGGGATAATGCCAACAGCGCCTTATCTGCAGGAGATACCACCCAATACACCCTGAACAAATTCTCTGGCAGTACAGGTGTTACATTTTCTCAGCCATGCGCCAGGACTGAAAACTTCACATCTCTCCAGGCCTTATTCTTGTTGTAAATGTTAGATTTCCCTTTTTAAAAGGGCAACCATACCACACATAAAAAATCTTAGTTACAAGCGTGCTCTGAATGCAGCAGGACCTGCTTTGTTCTGTTGTACTGGCAAAAATATCTTGACAGGGACAGGCATTGCAGTCCTGGCCTGAATAAACTGGCCTGGAATTAGGCAGAGGATGTTTTGCAAGGGCGTTCCAGCTGAGGAAAACTACAGAGTCTGGTCTCTTCTTGCTTCTATGCCACTGCAGTCCAGAGAGCTGCTTTGTTTTAGGCTGTGTTGTTCATGGCTGAGTGACAGGGTGAAGAGTCCTTACTTGGTCGCAGGGCCCCTGTGAAGGTGACAGTGCCACAAGGTGGCAGTGGCCACCAAATAATGTCTGGTCAGAAGCAGGATGTCCAGGCAGGGCATTTCTTGAGCTCTTTGCTCTGTGATTTAAGAGTGGGAGCACAATCCAGCCCCTAAATACCAGGTGAAGCACTACTGTACCTTATAGTTGTCCTTTGACTTTCAAGACCGGAATTCCAATTTCTCCATTCCCGTGTTTTTTGAGCACCTCGTCAAAGTCAGGGTGAGAGGACACCAAACTCTTGATGGCCTGTGCCTTGCTTTTCTGTGTGCACCCTTCAGAGCCTTGCTGCTCCTGGGGGGCTCGCTCCTGTTCAGGGTGCACATTCCCTGCAGGGTTATTTTGGCTGTTTAATGTAATTGTGCTGCTATCCTTTCCCCAAGATACTCCATTTCTGGCTGGCATTTTGCTCTCCTGTGCCTGGGCTGCCTGGGATGGACAGTGGGAATTGCAGAACAGATGAAAGCTACATCACTTGAGTGATGGTGGCTCCGCTGTGGAAGTGAAGTGGCAGAGAAGTTTTCCTGCAGTTTGCTGGGACAAAATTTTAGAGTACTGGAATCATTTAGGCTGGACAGAGTCTTTAAGATAATTGAGTCCAACCATTAACCCAGCGCTGCCAACACACCACTAAATCATCTCACCCACACATCTTTTAAATAACTCCAGGGATGATGACTCCAGTATTTTCATGGGCATCCTGTTCCAATTCTTGATAGTTCTTCTTCTCTTTCAGTGAAGAGATTTTTCCTAATGTCCAACCTAAAGCTCCCTTGGTGCAACTTGAGAGATAGAGACATCTTTACCATGCAGTCAGTATTTTTTGCAATCTTTGGTGTAACCAGTGTAAAGCAAGAACTTAGTCTCTCTAAGGAGAATGACTGAGAGACAGGATGGCTTTTGCATTCTGCTGCCAAGTTACTGAATAATCTGAAGGCAGGCCTGGAGGGTGGAAAGAAGGCAAGAATCACCTCTATCCTGTTTTTCTGCTGATAAATCAAGCACAACAACACAACACTTAATAAAGCACTGTGACATTTTAGGTAGAATGTTGCACATGGGTTAAATGAGTTGCCTGGCAGTGATGGGAGCCTCACTTTCTAACAAGGAACTCTGTCGCTGTGACATCAGGGGGGCTGGTAGGTTCTGTGTGCTGTGGATTTCTGTAGACACATCCCCTAGTTTACGTTCCTCTCTGTAAAATGGATTTTGCTTCATCCAGCGGGGGTGATGTGAGGATATATTTGTTGATGTTCTTGGGGTCCTCATCTATTTTTGGGAGAGCGCCATGAAGGGCTTGAATGGCAAATTCTCCCTGTGAGAGCATACCCATAATTAAACCAGTCTGTTTATCCCTGACAGACAGGCTTATTATTGCTTTTTCTAACCTTGATCTAACAAATTGTGCAATGTGGTCTGCCACACATCTGCTGGTCTGTGCCTGCTGGGGAGGGTGGACACCTGGTGTCAGTGGAGGAAGAGTAATGGAGTGGAAACTGTGGCCTCACTGGGAATTTCCTTTGAAGGTAAAAGCCCTGCGTGGCTATTTGTGAAACGCTGCAGCATGGGTAGGTTTGCTGTCAGGCAAGAGACACTCTAAAAGCAAATAACTGCAAACTGGCCAAGTGCTGGATGAGGATCTGTGAGTTGTGACAGGTGAGCTCATCTGGCAGCAGCCCTGGCTGTGTCACACGCTGGTGGCTGCTCGTCAGTGACACATTTGTGCAGGGTGCCTGGTGCACGTGCTGCTGCTCCTCAGTGCAACACATTGTCCTGTGGGCCAGACAGGAAAATGACACGTCATCATGTGCAAGGACTGGTTCTGCTCTCCTGAAGCTGGAGGGAGAAAAGGGAATGTCCCCTTGTGGACAGAGCTGGGTAGGAAAGGGAAGCAACCGGTTGGAAGAAGGGTGGATGCCAGAGTGCTGCATCTGAGCATACACTTGAGCCTTTGCAATACATAAATCATGGAAAATGGGGGTGCTTTTCTCATTGTGTCAGAGTCAGAAAGCCCTGACCCAGCTGGAGGAAAATAACAATTTGAACAGAGATGTCATCAAGCAAGATGTTCCAGCTAGTTAGAAAACAACTTAGAGTATGCTTGAAAGGCACCTGCAATGCATAAAAAGAAACAGCTCAGTCTTGCACAGGAAAATCTAAAGAAGAATAGGCAGATATGACCTCATCTCTTCATGCTGGAAAATTACTTCTTCTTAGCTTGATGTTCTTGCCCTCCTAAAGCAGTTACTGGGAAGTCAGTGATTTAGGAGCAAGTGTAAATGTGGCTCAGCTGCTTATCTAGTTGGAGCAGGTTGTAAGTATGTGTAACGAACGGAAAAACTGTTCAACAACCAATATTGTCCCTCTTTTTTGCTGGCTCTGCCAGGTGTCTAGAAAGCTTGGAAGGGAAGAATTTGAAGTGAACTGGGTTGCCTGACCCTTGCATTGAAGGCAATTATGGTCTTGCTATCCAGAGTACAAGCTTCTGCTTCCCAAGCAGTCCACTTGGGAAGCACATTCCCAGTGACAGACACAGCCAGAGTGTTTAGGAAAATGAGCCAGTTCCATGATGTAGGCACAGTGCACATTTTTGGGATGATCTAAGTGGTCTAGCAACAGATGGCACAGATGGCTGTATCTGTCTGTCCTCCCCTTGTGCCAGTGCAGAGTACCAGGTTTTGCTTTGACTGCAGAGCTGGGGTAGGCTTGCAGGTGTGCTGCTGGCAGGGGACATCACTGCTCTGTGGTGGGCTGTCATTTTGGAGGGCTTTTGGCTGGAATATGACCTTTGGGATATGACCCTTTTATGAGGAAAGACAGCAAAGCCCAGCATCTCTGGGACCACAGCCATTCCCAGAGGGTGCACCTTGTGGGAGAGTCCTAAGGAAAGGAGAGAGGGTTGGCATGGCTGGAGGGATGCTTCACTCATTAGTGCTTGAATGTAACTTTTTACTCAACATAGTCCATAGTTCTACAAAACCCAAAGAGGCTCTGTCTCTGAGTACAAAAGCTCAGGAGCTCCGAGCCTGGAGGTCCCCAGGTTCCCACTGGCTCAGCCAGGGCAGTGAGAGCTAAGCCCTGGCTAGGGAGGATGCTCCTTGCCTTCAGGCTGTTGTTCCACAGCAGGACCCAGGTAAGCCAAAGGCCCTCAGCCCTGAGCCAGGCCATGTGGGATGGGACCACTGCACAGTGGCTGTTTGGCACACTTGGATGTGCAGGGATAGGTGAGGCAGACCAAAGGATGTCACCCAGCAGGGATACACTTCCCAGGGAAGCTATGGTTTAATTACTCTCAGTGCTGGGAAACAAGCTTTTCTTTCAAAGCTGGATTTCTTTGACTTCAGTTTCTTCCCATCAGCCCTGTTTGCTGAGGGTCACTCTTGGCTCTTCTCTGTGCAAGTGCTGGTGAGTATCAGTCGAGTTGTGCCTTTGTTTTATTCAGACACATTAAATTCCTTACGTCTGTCTCTGCAGGAATGGTTCTCCAGGTTCTTCTTTCATGCTGCCTGGCTCTTCAGCCATGCAAAAATGACAGCAGCATTGCAGAGACCATTACTTTCTTCTCTGCATCCTTGTTTTCTCTCTTGTAAACAAAACATTGTCTTTTTGGATCCCAGATCTACAGTCCTGCATTGTACTCTGCAGAGGCAATCCCAGGATGCCCGTGCCCACCTCTGCAGACAGCACAGCACTCCCAGGTTGGGAGCTGGGGTTGTGTGGGTCCTGTGGGTGTTGGCACAACCTGCCAGGTTGCTGGTTTCTACCAGGTCTGTTGTCTGGCACTCATGGAAATGGGCAAGTTCTCCCTGTGGCCTCCATTTCACAACAGTGTGCTCTGCAACTGAACTGGTGTTTGTCAACATTAGAAAATTCCCATCTAGAAAATGTCTTCAGGCTTAGGGAGGTTTGACCTAAGTGGAGAAACAGGACCTGCTCTCTGTCCTTTGGCTGGGCTTTTGCTGCCTGTCAAGGGCAGGGTGTGGGTGGGGATGTGGAGGGGAGGTTGTGTCTGATACCCACCATGAGGCACGAGGGCACTGCTGGCAGGGCTTGGTTTGGGTGTGTGAGGGTTCACAGGCACTTCCAGAGAAGAGCTACAGAATGTGGTTCAAAGCAAACATCTGCTGTGGTCGAGGCTGTGCTGTGGTCCAGGGCAGCCACCTGTGGTTCTGAGGAATAATTTTCCTTTGCTGCAAACCCTGTTTTATCTGGCAACATACAGCAAGAATTGATGAGCCTCTTGAACACTCTCAGAAGATGGGTAGCATGCCCAGGAGTTGATGTTTAAGTAAAGGTTAAATTAATGTGTCTGCCCCCTGTGCACTGTAATTCACATGAGCAAAATCTAGGGGGACTGGAGAAGGCCAGGTACCTCCTGCAAGACCCAGTTTAGATCAGAATAGTGAATGTCTGAAGTAATCAAACTGAGCTGGAAGGAAATGTAGGTCTTGTTCTTCCCACCTGTTCTACATCTCTACTGTCTGCAGTGTCAGAATCTCACTAAAGCTGCTGGGATTTCAGTGCAGTTCCTGGCCATATGCATAGCTTCTAAGTTCTCAGATTTAGGAGGGACTTGTGAGATTTAGGAGGGAATGTGAGATCTTTCAGCAGGAAAAAAAAGGTACAGAAATCCAAACCAGAATGCAGAGTATCTATTTTTTTTTTCTTTACACAGCTCATATTTTCCTGTTTAAATGCAAATATTTGTCCTTGACACCCTGCTTGAGGACAAATAAAGTGATCGCTCCTTGTAGCTGTGTTGATTTTCTCATTTGAGTCTGCTGCTATAATGGCAGTCAGATTAAAAAAAGAATAATTAAAAAAATGGCAGACAACTGGGCAGAGATGGGATGTTAAATGTTGTGGAGAGCATGGAAACCCTGTGTCAGCCCAGAACTTGTAAAGGGAAAAACCATCTCTTGGCAGAGACAGCTTAATAGGCTTGTAAAGTCTGGCACCATCAAAACCACGATTTGGGTTTTATCAAAGCATGGCAGTGGAGCCATGAGAAATGACAGCTGTATTATCTGTCTTCAGATCATTCTGAGAGCAACATCAGGAACAGGCTGGAAACAGTTCAGGAAATAATTTTATACCGAGGGTTTGCTGGGGGCAGAAATGTATAGGGAAAATTGAAATGAAAGAATTAATAACAGTATCAATAACCTTCCTACTGCAGCTATCAGACGTGACATGAAAATGACTTGAAAGTTGTCATCTACTGTGTGTTTTATTCCCATCAGGAAGATTTGAGGGATGAGAGGAGAATCCAAACAAGGCAATTAGAAGACTGGAGCATGTTGAGGAAGGAAGAAATGACTAGTGTGGAGAACCTTTCAATGCAAATTTCCCTGCCAGACACAGAGGCAGGGCCAGATTCTGATACAGTGGGGCAAGCATTGGAGTGTGCAGATTTACAGAGTGGCAGCAGGGACTGCAGTGTCAGCTGGTGTGCACAAGGGTGGTCTGTGCAAGATGCTGATTGTTGCAGCAGAAGACATAATGCAGCTCTCCCTAGAGGTGGATCCTAGAGGCTGAAGAGTCTAGCTAGGGTTTCTCACTCACCACCAAAATGATTTAAAATCACAGGAGTCATTGCCAAGATTTCCAATACTTTTTCTGGGCTGTGGACCAATCCTGCTTAGGGCAGTCCAGTTTGTGTCAGTGTAGGGGATGGTAAAATGTCCTACTTTTTTTCTATCACTCTGTGCTGACTCTGAGCCATTTGTACTTATTCTTTTGCTCCAAGATGACTTGACTTCCAGCCAGGAGTTCAGTGTACTTGTCTCGAGCTTTGGGACTCTGGACCCAAACTTGAATTGTCCATAGCTACTGGAAAAGAGAGCCCAGCACGTAGGTTAAACCACTTATAAATGATGGCATAACAGAGGCAGCCAAGCTCTATTTCTGCAAGTGACATAGTCACCTAAGAAATGAAACCGCACTGGAAACGCTCCCCTGCCTGTGGTCCAAACGCTTTTCAGACATTACCTAAGCCATGAGGCTGTGATGGGACAGACTACTCTGATCCCATTTGCTGGTTCCAGGTCACTAATGGGCAGAGGAGAAAGGATTCAATTTCCAGACTTTCCCAGAGACAGCAAGTTTCTACTGGAGTTTATCTTCAAACTTAACCTGTAAATCACCCGGAATCAATGTTGTTTTTTGACCTATGTTTAGGTATATTTTTTGCCACATAGCTGGCGAAACTTGGGATGTTTCCAAGGGAAAGGGGAAGAAGTGAAGCTTGCAGTCTCCATTTTCTGAATTAGCAGTTGTATGTCTGAGAGAAGCTAGAGAAGAAGAGAAACCACTTGCAGGAGTGGTGGTGAATGCCAAGGCACAGGCTCAGTTGCACAGGGCTGAGAATACAACAGTCTTTATACACAGAGGAGAAAAATTATAGCTTGCCTGTCACTTTAGAGAGCTGGTCATTACTTTTTTGTTTGTTGCAAGAGCAGTGTCTCTAAAATTATTTGGTTATTCCTTAGTAATGGAGACAAGAGGTTTATGCTATCAGGGAGAGCATGGGCACTGAGCTCAAGAGCAGGTCCTGTCTGAGGGCTGGAAGTCACTGGGGAAGCAGGGGAGCAGTTTGGCAGTCAGATTAAAAATCTGCAGGGAGGTTGGACACCTGTCTGCAGCTCAGTCCTGTGCTGCCCTGGTGACAGCACCTTGGGCTGCCCAGGTAACAGCACCTTGGGCTGCCCAGGTGACAGCAGTTTGGGCTGCCCAGGTAACAGCACCTTGGGCTGCCCTGGTGACAGCAGTTTGGGCTGCCCTGATGATTGCACCTTGGGCTGTCCAGCCCCAGCCCTGGCCCAGGAGTGGGAGCCTTGGAGGTGCTGGTGCCCAGAGCTCTGACATGCACACACATCCCTGAAGGATATTTGTGCTGCTGGGGAGCTGGAGTTGCTTGTAGGGAGAACGTGGAGTTCTAAAGCAGAACAGGGCTTTCTCCATGTCTGCTCCTGTAAGCCTGGCACAGGAGAGAAAATGGCTTTGCAAGGGAAAGTATTCAGTGTGTTCACTGGTCACAGTGTTTGGTGGGCTCATTTGCCAAAATAATCCATGCATGCCCAGAGTGAGAAAAGACTGCTGTGGCACTGAGTCTGTGATTCTAGGTCCTTTCTCCCTTTGAACATTTGCTTTTCTTCTGCAATCTGTGGTTGGTTGGGACTTATTCAAAGGTAGCTTCAAAAGATCAAAGGCAGATATAGTCTTTATAGCATTCATGGGTCTACCATTCACTTCATGCAGATATTAATGAGGTGTGTTTTATATGGCCTGACATTCATGTCTTTCTGCTCACCCTAATGAGATTGTTCTGCTGTCCTTCTTGTTTTAATAAGCAACAGAGTCTCCAAGACCAATAAAAATATATTTTTGCACTTAAAGATTATCAGGAGCAGAACTAGGAATGATAATTTTAAGAGGCATAAACCACCAGGATCTTCTGTCTGATGCCTTCAAAGCAGTGCATTCTCCTCTGCCTCGTCTACTCTGAATTATCACAGGTTTCAGGCTAACACATAAATTTCTTGGCCTTTTATCTCTCTAATTGTTTTCACAAGTTCATTAATGATTTTGCAAAAGCTGTAGTGAAACTAAATGACATGCTCATAAACCTTTAAAGGAGAGTATACCCGCCTGGTGATGGGAAAAGTCTCATTAGTCTTTTCAAATCGCTCCCAGCAGGTTTTTCTGCAGATTCAAACTTGTTAGGTGCATAAATATGCTTCTCTAATTCAATTGGCTGTGCTGATTGTGTGACAATTGAAGTTTGCTCTGCTTTTAAGTAGCCACCAAAATCACCTTTCTGAGGCAAATGTTTTGAGAGCCAGAACTGTTCTGAAATCTCAGTTTTTTTTTTTTTTAAAATCTGTGGAAGTTCTTGGGCTACTGATGTCACCTATGCTTTTCTTCCAAGAAAATCCTGTGCTAGCTTTTTGGAAGAACACTGGGTTTCTCACTGAGCTGGGAATATTGAGGTGATGTTGATAAAGGTTTGCAATCTATCTTCAGGGCTGAAGATGGTGTGTGATTTTTGCTGGGACAAGGAATGAATGATCACAATAATAATCATGTGACAGGAGGGCTCTGCAGGTGATGTTTTCTGACACGTGTGGCAGGGCTGGGAGGAGGGCTGGGTGTGAATGGGGGCAGCTGCAGCACCTGTGGGGAAACGTGCAGAGTGTCCCAGGGGAGACAGCCCAAGCCTCAGTGAGCAGGGCCTTGACCCCACCAAGGGGATTAACCAAATTAAAGGTCTTTCTCAGAGGTGTTCTTCTGCTTTAGGCATCATCAGAGGTGGGAGGGACAGCCTGATATAGCAGTTTCAGCACAGCAGGACATGGGGGCAAGGGGGAAGGCTGGCCTCAGCCAAGGAGCAGGAGGACAAGGAGAGGAGAGGTGCAGCTGAGCCGAGGGGAGCCAGGGCCAGGAGGCTCAGTGCTTCTGCCAAGCACTGGGGACACCCTGAACTGCTGGAGCAGCACATCTCCAACCTCCATCAACTCAAATCTGTGCTTTCTCTGTGCTGAGATAAAGAATGAAAATGATTTTCAAGTCTTGAGAGTGCTTTCCTTTGAGCTCATTTAGATGAGGATATTTCTACCACATGAACCTTAATTGAAGTATTTGATTTCACTTTTGTATGTGGAGTTAATTTATGTGACATGATTAAAATACATGTTATTTATACAATAGGAACTTAGAACTGGAGTAGATGATTAAAACAACTGAACAGCCTCTTCTGAAATTCTAACTTTGCTTTTCCTTTGACAGGATATTCTAGTTGAGCATTTTTGAAAGTTAAGTTAAATATAAGGATGCATTTTAGATAAGTACATTACCATGCAAGCTCTATTTTATGCCCGACTCTAGAGGTCTCAAAAAAATGTTGATTGCTGTAAGCAGAGGATACTGATAGAAGTTTTGGGCCTTATTGCTCACAGTTGCCTGAATGAAGTTGAACTGTCTGGTAGTGTTACTTCAAAGGGGTGAAGCCCCCTCTGGCTGTGTTCCTTGTGTGTTGTGTTGTCACCTCTCCATGCAAAGCTACTCAGCACCACCCTGGCATTCTCACATTAGAAGGTGAGGAGACCTTGGTGACAAGGAGGAAAACAAACCTCTTTCCTCAAGGAAGCAAAATAGACACATCCAAGCTCAAAACTAGAAACCAAAATGCACTGAGCCAGGTTTGCATCACTTCCAGTGACAGAGTGCTCAGCACATAGCTGAGAAATCTGTGTTCAGTAACAGGGAGCACACCTGTTATTGTACCTGTGTCATGCAGGCCTTTCTTGGAAAGGGGATTCAGCTGTAGCTCTATTTTTAAGGCCTCACTTTGTGTGAGACTTTGCTGGAGTGGTAAAGGCTATTTTTGGTGGCTACAACTGACAGCTGCTGTCACCTGCACTCTTGTACAGTGCCCTGTGGATCATGGCGAAGTGCAGCAATCAGCCCGGGCTAGCCCAGAATCACAGACTCATCTACACATGTTTAAACTCACTCTACTGCAAAAAGCAAAGCCTTTCCTGGGGTTAATTGCTGGGCTGAAACCTTTAGGGCTGGATGCCGCCTGTGCAGGGCTGTCCTGGCCATGGTGAGCTGAGCAGGTGGGGCTGCAGGTGACCTGTGCCCTGACCATGTCTCAGCATCTTCTGCAGGGTGCTGGGCAGGAGGGCTGGGCTGGCTGCTCTCTGAGCACAGCTGGGGTTCTCCTGCTCTTCTGGGCTCACTGTGCTGCTGTGACCCCCGTGCTGCTGTCACCCCCGTGCTGCTGTCACCCCCGTGCTGCTGTCACCCCTGTGCTGCTNGGGCTGGGCTGGCTGCTCTCTGAGCACAGCTGGGGTTCTCCTGCTCTTCTGGGCTCACTGTGCTGCTGTGACCCCCGTGCTGCTGTCACCCCCGTGCTGCTGTCACCCCTGTGCTGCTCCCCACCCCTGCCCCGAGAGGGTCAGAGAGCTGCAGCCCGGCTCAGTTTTTGTCAGCTGGGTGGTTCTGATTGTGCTCTAATTCTCTGGAATTAGAGCAGGAGCTCAGTGTTTTTCAGAAAGGGAGGTCACAGGGAAGAACTGGTTTCTGCAAGTCTCCCAAGCTGGATTTTGCTGGGGACTGCCTGAAACTGCAGAAACTGGATTAAAAGTTTTCTTTTTAAAATATGTTTGGCAAATCTGCTTGATTCTGCAATAGAGCATTCAGGATAGTCAATGACACTCCTCAGAGCCTGTTGTTGTTGTTTGTTTGTTTGTGAAAATGTTGAAGTCTTGACCTGACTTCTTGGGATTAACTAGGGAAGGGGAAATGTCTTTTTTTTCCCTTTTTTTTTCCCCCTTGCAGGACAAGAAATGTTTCTCCCACAAATCTTTTGAGCTCTCATTATCTGAAAGTCACAATTTCCAGTTATGCTTTACCTTGGGTAATTTAGTTACTTTTTGGTGCCTGGCTTTGGTTCATAGTTTTCAGTATCTATAACTGAGCAAGTTTCTCCTTTCTGACAGTGTAGTTGTGCTGCTGCATTGCTGTGGGCAAAGTGCTCTGACACTTTTTCATAGGAGGTACAGCTCAGTGGAAAGTCCTTCTGTTACACATGAGAAATTAATTTCCAATTAATAAAGTTGTTGGATGAATTCTTCCTTTGTTCTGTCTGAAAATGGCCTGTGAGCAGATTGCTAAATTCTCAAAAAATTCACAGCAACAAACTGTGAGTTTCTTCCCTAAATAATTCCTAGTCTGACCAGAACAAACAGTTCATGGTGTGCAAGTGGAATTAATAATTTTTTAGTTTCTTGAGTGGCTAATATATGGACCGAGGCTCCCCAGCCAGTGTGAGCTGCAGGTAGCACAAGATAGGACTCAAAACTTGCTTTTAATCTGTGCCTTAATACTCAGGCATTGGGTTATGACCTGAGTTTTCATTAACTTGAGGGTCTGAGCCCAAAGAATAGAGGAGTGTGGTGTTTAAAACCTGCCTTCAGGTGGATATTTGCAGAGGGCAGGTGGCTGCTTGCAATGGGGGCCCATGTACAGGGATTTAAGGGTAGGATTAGTCCCTGGCAACAGACAGTTTTAAAACTCCCAAATACTAAATACAGTGGAAAGAAAAAACTATAGGCAGTTCTTTGGTGGAGGAGGGGAGAAGAGCAAATGGGAGCTGATGTCTGAGGCAGCCTCGGGCCGGGGAGCTGGACGGGAAGCCAGGACAGACTGGCCACGTAGCTTGTGTCTGGAAGTGCTGGTAGGGGCTGTGTGGCAGAGCACTCCAATGCCAAGTCATCACCCAGCCTGTCCAGCTAGTAAATATTAGAGGAGCTGAAAAAATGAATGGGAGCATAGCAGCAAATGTCACCAGCTGTGCCAGCAGCTGAAAAGGGCTGGACTCGGCGCTGTGGTGCTGGCAGCCCTTTCTGCCACTGCTGCAGCCACAGCTCCTCCATGCTCCTTGCAGGCAGCTGCCAGACAGCTCCATCTGCATCCCTGCACTCCTGGTATTTGGAAATACCACAGGATGTTAACAAAGAGACACCACTTTTTGCTTTATTGCACTGTGTTGCTTTCTGCCTGTGGAGGTTTTGTTGCCTAACTTGGTATAAAGGCTGGCGCGACCGTTTTCTCTGCTGTGCTCTAAATTTTGTTTTCACAGCACTCCTCTTCTTCTTACAAAGAGTTGCATGTGGCCCCAGTGCAGCCCGCCCGTGCTGGCTCAGGATGGGCCGTTCACACAAAACCGAGCGCTGCTAATGAAGATGGAAGTGCTGGCATTCACACTGCTGCTGCCTTACCCCTCTCTGGTCTCTCTCCCTCTGACCCCCCGCTAGAGCCAGCACATGTCACTGCTCACTTTGTCAAAACCCTGGCTGTCCTTCTAGGTTAGTGCAGCTCCCAGACCGACTGCACAGGCATCGACAATTAGTTCGTTCTGCCTCTGTTAATTAAAATAAGCTAAGAGTATTGCACGTTGTCGTGGCTTTCAAAAGCATGGGGACATACTTGTGTCCACCAGCCTGTTCCCATAGCTGAGCCTTGACTGATTCGTGCTGCACCCGTGCAATGGTTGCTACATCTGGAGTGAAACAGGAGCAACCATTAGTGAAACCCCAAAGATTTCCTGCTTCTGTGGAAAGCGCCTGTCTCCGCCGTGTGAAGCGCTGGATGAGGGGCTGTGCCCTGCTGCGGGCGGAGGAGCGAGAGCGGCGGGCAGGGTCAGCAGATGGCACTGTCAGACCTGCCACGA